>JAOTRH010484307.1:0-25022 GCA_034768845.1 Heliamphora exappendiculata | reverse complement strand
CTGAGTGTTATAAATTGAAGGGATAGTCATGCTTTCGGATCAATCAGATTTTGGTAGCCGAATACAGTGTTCCTACTGTCATTATTCTATATTCAATTTGCCTTCTCCTTCACCCAACCTCTTCTCTCCTCGGTCTGTGTTTCTTACTACTTCACATATTTTATCTCTATGCATTTATTTTTTACTTGTTTAATCTAAAGGACCCTACAATCGTTGTTAGATCTTGAGGGATTATCATCAGATCTATGAATCTTTGTGTAAAAAAACAAACCCTCAAGATTGTTTCATCTTATTATCAACTTCAAATGTTTTGAAGGAGTTCAAAGGTAAGAGATAACTTCTTTGTTGAATTTCAAAAGCAATTAAAAATTCGTAGATTTGAATAAGTTGAGATCAAACTCTAAGGGGATAGTGAATATATATTCAACAAAAATTTTGTATAGCAATGTGTGGAGATTCATAGTTTGATTGTAAGAATTTCTTATAACTATTATTTGATTGCAGTGCTTTACTTTTTGATTAGGGTCTCACGATTTTTTCTTTGTTAGGGTTTTTTCCACATTAAAAATTGTTTGTATCTCTTGTAATTGTATGGCTGTCTTTATTTACTTGAGTATACTGTAGTATAAAATTAATTCAAAAAGAAATTTTAATTTTTCAACTTTTTTTATAAACTATTTTCTTATTTTATTTTTCTAAAAACTAAACAAAACCTAAAACTTTATTGGAAGAGAAATGATAAGAAAACATGAAATTTTAATTGTCACGCCCCAAAAATCCAAGGTCACGTGAAAAGTCCACCAAACACCAACTTTATGAAAATAGGATTTTTCCACTATCAAATATAGCCTTTGCAATTAAAATATAAAAGGAACCCAAGGTTTATCTATCATAAACAGAAAACATACAGTTCTAACATGCATACAAATAAATCGCCTTAT
This sequence comes from Heliamphora exappendiculata, assembly GCA_034768845.1. Taxonomy (NCBI): domain Eukaryota; kingdom Viridiplantae; phylum Streptophyta; class Magnoliopsida; order Ericales; family Sarraceniaceae; genus Heliamphora; species Heliamphora exappendiculata. The sequence goes on along the minus strand of JAOTRH010484307.1, from coordinate 24,081 downwards.
GGCGTACAAAACAAGCCTTCAAGAACAGGCTTGCAAAAAGAAAAACTAAATACAGTCTTTCGTCATCCGTCACCACGGGTACCTCAAGATCTACTCTTCAAGAGCATCAACATCATTCCTTGAAAAAGGTTTGAAAAATCCCACAACGTGAGCCAAACCCTAATAGAAACAGACTAAAAAATCACAAAGCAGGTTATGCAATCATATTACATAAAGTTAACTCAATCACATGAGTCTTAAAGATTTTTCATCTAGAAAATCATCAATTTTCCAACAGGCAAACACAAACCTCAAAACGGTTTTCCATCAGAAAACTCCCGTTAACCCACGCGCACACACGCACGCGCACACATAGATCACATCCATGTGACCCTACCAACTCGTGGTCTAAAATAAGGCACCGCTGCCGAACGGGCATATAGACCCCATCACATTACTACCACTCGGCCACATCGGTCCGTGAAGTTACTGGACGTCCTATACTTCCGACGCGACTTGCTTCATTTTCCGGTTCACTAGCCGGCGGGCAGAGACACCCATTCTGTGCAGTATTTTGGTCTTTCACCGAGGAGCAACTCGTGCCCAAACTTGCTAGATCCAAAGATCTCTGCTCGGTCCTTTTTCATTATCACAATTAAAACACATCCGCATGAGTCCAACCCAAACGATTCCTCTCACCAAACCCACACAACACTGCGAGTCCAACCCCGAAAGTTCCTCTCACCACAACATGTATTAAACCAAAAAAAGCACAAAACATGCCTTTTTACCCAAACAACATGTTTTATACATAAAACATCGTATTTAAAGCATTTTCAATCGGTAAAAACGTATACAACTGCACGTAGCACCCTTTAAAGACAATATAGTCTAGGATCCTACCTCAGAAAGTTAAAAACTCGTCGTCTCAAAAATTAAACTTCGTCGAAATGAGATTCTGTCCAGAAGGATACGAAGCCCTTAGCACGAATAACAAGGATCTGCTATCCGATCACCAAAAACTAAGCACGAGCCCTCCCGAAAGCTAAAGAGAAGGTAGAGAAGATAAGAGAGAGAAGAGATAGGCTTGAAAATATATTTTTGAGCTCAAAAGGATATTTTGACAGGCTTTATAGATTTTTGTGCCAGACCTCCACCGCTCGAGCGCTCACGCCCCACTCGAGCAGACCCCTGCCGACATACATCTCTGCCACAACCACTGCTCGAGCGGTCACCTCACCGGCCCACACTCTGCCACCAGCCTGCTCGTGCGCACACCCACCGCTTAAGCGCACAATCACTGCTCGAGTGATCACCTCACCGACCCACACTCTGCCACTAGCTCGCTTGAGCACCGCTCGAGCGGTCAACGCTGGGAGAGAAACCAAACAAAGAAACTAAGCCAAACCCCCGCATGCATAACACGTATGCATAAACATGCTGTTCTACAAGATTAAAACATAATTCAACCATCAAGATATACATATAACGAAAAAGAGTATGTTGAACACACACACACACACACACACACACACACATATATATATATATATATATATCACAAAATAAGACGAAATCGGGTTTCACATTAATATTCTATGTTTTGCATCCACATTCAATTGTCTTGAAAAAAATACAAATTCAGCGATGCTATCGTAACGGTTTTCTAGAATAATTTTTTTTTACTTCAAATCATGTTATTCAAGAAATGCAAGATTATGCATGGGGTAAAAAAACTAAAAATAAGGCTGTTTTTGTTTCGACATGAAATATTTTATAATAAAAAATATTTTTTTATATAAACTTATTTTACAAAAAATATATTTTTTTTATTTTCCAATATTTGGGTGATGTCTAAAAATCTATTTTCCAAGAAGAAGAAAAAAGTCACCGTCGCCACTTGTTGCCACTCGTGCCATTGCAACCACCACCAACCTGTTGCCACCATTGGCGCTACTCTTGCCATCTTCTTGCCACCAGTGCCTCTGTCGCCGCCACTAGCATCACCACCATAAAATAATTTGTACTCTTCTTTTTTGTAAATCAATCTTGGTCTTACTAAATAAAATATTTTATTGAAAAAATATTTTACGTTATTTTTATCAACGAAACACAAAAAAACAGATAACATATTTTAACAAAACATATTTTACATTGAAACAAGTAGAACATAGAATTTTTACTAACTTTTGCAAACTAAACAACTAATATAGATTAATTATCATATGCTATGTTTTTTTCTCTTTTTTCTTTATTACTTCACTCTTTTATAATAAAAAAAAATCATTCTAAAATATTTTTGACAAGTAAATAGAGCCTAAAATACATATACCAAAGCATCAAATTAAGTTTGGTGATTGACAAGATGAAATCAATAATTACCGACCCATATTCAAATCCAACCACATCTTAGTTTCTAGAAGGAGAGAACAAGGAATGATTATCCACTATTACTGTATTCTTAAGCCACTAATTTGGTTGGGCCCTGATAAGATCACTGTCTCACCAGCCAAGGAGTTAAGGAATGCCTAATTAGTGAATGCCACGTAAGCAGTAAAACTAATCACAAATTAATCCAAACACATTAAAATCGAAAAAAATGATCGAAACAGTTTCTTCACACACATCACGCTCGCGCTAAAATTATTATTTCGCGCATGAACTGATTACTTCTTCTCGTTATGCTCTTCCATTCCCTTCCAGTACTCTTTCTCGTCGTCGGTGGTGGAGTCCTGGTTGTGCTAGTATTCCGTCGCTAGATCATTTATGTTACTCTCCACTTTCGTAAACTACATCTCATCCATCACCTCTTTGCTGTACAAATGGAGGAACGTCTTGCTTTTTAGCTTTGCAGCTTCTGCCTTCACGTTTGTGGCCTTTGGAATTTGTTCACTGCTCGGAGCATAACTCAACAAACAACAAATTCCATAACTATCTAAAATTCTGAACCACTGAGAACATTCTCACACGCATTACCAGTGAGAATGCCCTTACTTTTTGTTTTTTTTTTTTCTAATCATATGATCTCTACCATCTTCTCATCATTCATTGCTTGATGCAAACTCAAGCCTCCTCCCTTCATCATGCTAGGCTCTGCGATATTAGTGAGAATGTTCTTACAGTGAGAATGTTCTCACTGGTGTGAGAATGTCTTTACTTTTTGTTTTTTTTTCTTTTCTAATCATATGATCTCTGCCATCTCCTCATCATTCATTGCTAGATGCAAACTCAAGCTTCATCCCTTCATCATGCTAGGCTCTGTAATATCAATGAGAATGTTCTTACATTGAGACTGTTCTCACACGCATTACTACTGAAAACATTCTCACACTCATTACCAGTGAGAATGTTCTCACAGTTTTTAATCGGTAAGAACCTAACATGATGAAGAGAGGAGGTTTAAGCATGCATCTAGCAATGGATGATGAGGAGATGGCAGAGATCATATGATTAGAAAAGAAAAAAAAAGTAAAAAAAAAATCCCAAATAGCACTCCCAATCTCTCTTTTTTTCTCAGGCACTTTTTTCACCTCCTTCAACCGTTGAATCCGACACCTCGGAGGACAAGATTCATCAATCTCCGAGAGTTCGCCAAATTCTGTAGGGGCGCGAGCTCCGTCAAAGACAACGACGTCGTCAGAGTCAGGAGTCAAACGCATAGGTGGGGAAAGAACGAGACTGAGAGAAGGACGATGGGGAAGAACTAAACACAAACGTGACAATTTTGGTCATTCTTTTCGAGATGAATAGATTTTCGTTAAAAAAAAAATCCAAACACATTAAGCCTAATTTGATTGGAGCCTTCTTAACACTATGGTAATTCACTCATAAAGTTGGGGGCATTCCTTTTTTGTTTTCATGCAAATATATATAAAACAAATGGAGGTAGCTTCTCTCCTGCTCAAGTTAATGGGCTAGATCAGCTGAGTTGGATTTAAGTTTGAGTATAAAATGATTCTATCTGGATGAATTTAGTCGTTATTTTATTATTCTCAAAGTTTTAGATCAGTAGTAAGAAACATCAAATTGATCGAATATTATCAAGTATTCGAATAAATTATATTTGTGTTAAAAAACGTAAATGGACCGATATTATTCATTTTTTAACAAAATGCGATTTCATCAAATAATTTAATGGTATTTAATTAATTGAATTTTTCATATAAATAATCTATTCGCTATGAATAATAAAATAAATTGCTCTAATTATCAAAGTATACCCATTTTAAATAAAAACAAAATAATCTAAATTGTAGTGGTCCAGTCCCTTCAAGAGTAAGAGAGAAGCTTGTAACCAAAACAAACCGACCCTTGACAACATTAAGGACTAGCAATCATCATGTCTTTTTCAATGTTATCACATGCCACCACTCAAAAACCTTTCAATTAATTCATCAGGAATGCTAAGTGCCCATGAAAATAGATCTATAAAATTATTTAAAATTTAAAATAAATTGTCGAGATATTCACTTGAGAAGTGACTCATAATTTATTAAATTTGAATTTGTATTTTAATTTAGGGATATTTATGGGTTAAGTTGACCTTTAATTTATCATTCATTCACATATATTTATTTTTTTAATTTTGTTATTTCTAATCGATTAATAAATTTGAAAATTTTGAGTTCATGTGTTTGACGGGTTTAGGGTGCATGTGGTTCGATTTGGTGATTTATACTCTTTTTGTTGAGCTCGTTAAATTTTTTATCCAACTTTTTTGTTAGTCGGGTTAGATTCAGTCATACTCAATACTCATAACTCGACCACCACTCAAGAAAAACGTTTGAGAGACCTATCACCTAATCAAATTATGAGCAAAACTATATTAATCGGGTTAAGTTGAGCAATTTGAACAAATCGGGTCAATCTATGGGCACTCATTCCCTAAACATAAAAAAATTTAAGTGTATAGGGCTCGATTGATCACTAATTTAAAAGTTAGCTTTTTCGTTTTTTTTTATGTTTTTTTGTCAAAAAGCTAAATTGAGTTTAAAGTAGATTATTTAGTAACTTAACTTTTAAATTAGTTTTTTCAAGTTAGTTGTTTAGATAAAAAGCTAACTTTTTAATTTTTTATTCAAAGTGGATAAAATTATCATTTTATATATTTGATATTAACAATTATATATAGTTGGTAGTGGTAGCAATTAAGTTATAAATGTTGTATTTTAAAAATTGTGAAAGTTTAAATAAAATTTTTTGAGAGTTTGTGTTTTGATTTGACTTTTTATTTTTTAGTTTTTTTGCTTTTTATCAAATAGACAATTTTGATTTTTTAGCATTTTTAATCAAAAAATCAAAAAATCAAAGTTGCCAATCAAGGCCATAGGCTTTTCCTTAACCGATGTCAAACAAGTCCTTATGAGGTGAGTTAAGGCTTCATTGTTCTTTTAATTTTGCCTTGGGTATTTCACAACATGGCCCATACATTATGATTCATCTTCATCTTCTTTCTTCTTCTTCATCTTCTTCTTGGGAGAGGAAATTAGAACACTATATGGGTGGCTCATTTGATGATGATGAGTACTGTGATTACCTGTTTAAAACCGTATTAACCGGCGACTCGGCCGTCGGAAAATCGAATCTCCTGTCAAGGTTCGCCAGAGATGAGTTTCACTTGGATTCCAAACCAACCATCGGAGTTGAATTCGCTTACCGAAACGTCAAGGTCGGTGATAAACTCATCAAGGCTCAGATATGGGACACCGCCGGACAAGAAAGGTATTTAGGCTCTGTTTGGTTTAGCTATTCATGTGGTTTTTTTGTGATTTTTTTTTGTCTTTTATGAACTGTTTTGATTCTTTGGGCTAATTTTTTTATTTTATAAAATAAATCTAAAATTATAATTATTTTAAAAAATTAAAAATAATTTATTAAATACGAAAAAAACCCATATAAAAGTCAAATATGGCTTTTTTTCATCTTATCTGAAGTTTTTTTAATTTTTTAATTAAAATTTTTTACTTTTTTGATTTTTTATAACGAGAGTGATCTAATAAATATCACAATTTGAATTAACATAAAAAAAATTCACTAAAAGACAACATTAACCATATAAAAAAAACTATCTCACATTGTGCTTTATGCCCCTCATTTTGCTAGCTCTTAATTAATTATAATTAGTTCTTTGATTGGTTTTGCTGTTTTTTGATCAGATCTCCTTTTAATATTTCAACTATCAAGTAGAAAATCATTACATTTTTTTGATCCATTTCCAATTACCACCAGTTCATAGTGTTTGATGTGAAGAACATAAATAACTTAGCTTAGGCTTATGGCTTTTTCTCAAGAGTTTCTTTCTTTTTTCTTTTTTTTTGCGTTTTTTTTTTGGTTCCATTTTTCTATTTTTGATTTGTTACGACGACAGTGACTAAATTTGAAAAGTTCACTAAAAAAAAAAAATTCTAAAAAACTTATTTACTTTTTTTTTTTTTGTGACGTGATCGATTGTGTTTACATGCTTTTCTCTTTTTTTAAGCCAAGCCCAGTTTTCGCCGATAAACGCCAATGTAACTAATATTGCAGTGATTGGTTTGATAAATTTTTCTTTTTATGCAGTTTATATTCTAAATTGGGTTCATCCATGTAGTAATCGGATATATTAAACACTGAAACCATACCTGAAAAGAAAAACAGCCTCTGCAAGGACAAAGTTGCCTATATTATTGTCATATTGGCCCAAACTTTTGAAGGCTAGTCCTTCAGATAAACTTTAGAACTTGTCTATGGTGAGATGACTAATTAGCATGCCTACCCTGACTACTCAGTTTGCTAAAGGCACTAATTTTATTAAATAATTAGTGTATTTGTATTATTACTACTTAGAGTATTATGGATTAAATTATTAAAATAGTATTTTTTATACTGAAAAGTATTTGTTTGAGAGTAAGATAACATAATAATAAATAATACGTTGTTTGGTTTGACATAATTTTGATGGGATTATGTTTTTTAAAATTTTTTTTTGATAGGTCCTACTTTTATAAGTTTAGTATACTTAAGTCCTCAAACAATTTTTATGACTAATCCAGTCCATTCGGTCTCTACATTCTCAAAATGCCCATAATTACCAACTTCTTCTCATTCGCGCACAGCGCCTCACCACCACCAGACCCACCACGCTCGCCCCCTCACCACCAGATGCGCTGCCGTCGACGGCGACAGCAACGGCGATGGCAAGAACGACAACTCGTTCCAGCAACGGCGACGACAGAAAATTTTTGCACTTTTCATGATGAGAACATGTACAACGCGGAGGCGACACACGCAGAGGAGGTGACCATGGTGAATATTCTCATTCTGTGACGACGGCGAATGTGAATATTCTCCTTCTGCGACGACGGCGAGTGCAAAAGGCGACGACGACGGCGAGTGCGGCAGCGCTGATGCCTCTGTTTGATTGTCTCAGATCTGGTTGCTTGTTTCTCAGATCTGGCTGTCTCTGTCTCAAATCTGGTATCTGTTTCATTAGATCTGATAGGAGCGAAGGAGCGGTGGAGCAGCGACGGCGCAAGGCCGGAGCGATGACTGAGCAAGGAGCCGCGACGACACCAGGGATCGGCGCCAATGACGTGAGGGTCAGCAGCAACGACACGATGGCGACGGCGCAAGGCTATAGGTGTGAGGGTGGGGGGACGGCGACAGCACAAAAGTGGGGGGACAGGGATGGTGACGGCGTGAGGCTACAAGTGGAGCAGCGACGGTGGGATTGCCAGAGGTGATGGCGCTGGGACAGAGACGGTGGTCCCTCTGTTTGGTTATTAACCCTAAGAGATAATCTCATATTTGGTTGTTTTGATGTTAAAACAAGGGTAATACGGACCTTAAAAAATATGAATTTTAAAAAAATGACCTGAGAGAAATGTAAACTTATGAATGGAATCTATTTTAAAAATATTTTTAAAAGTAGGACCCAACTCCAATTAACTTAACTTTGAAAATTTTTAATGTATAAAAATGCTCAAAATAATCTCAGAACAAACCTACTCCCCTTCTCCCACACATGCGCGGATTGGGATAGTCCCTCTAATGGGTTAGTTTGGGGGGTTTTCTTAACCTCCCTCCAAGTACTTTCTAAACATAGGTATGTATGGGATTATTTTTCATCTCTCCCTTCTTAGTCTGCATCCAAACATGGCCTAAGTGAGTTTTTTTATTCCCTGACTTTTTTTATTAAATATATTTTAAAATTTATATTAATTCTACTCCATATTTAAAATGTGTTATAGATTTTAACTTATAGCAAAAGTTGTAAATGTTTGGTAATTAAAAATTGTAATTTGTAGTTGAAATAAAAAAAAATAATTATAATTTGTAACAGAAATTGTGAGTATTTAAAAAAAATTATAACTTATAATTAAAATTAGTAATAAAAAATTAAGAATTAGTAGCACTAGTTTTGCCAAACGCTTCCAGTATAACTTTTATTTTTTCTATGGTTCAAATTCAAATGGCATGTGTTTGGTGAGAAAAATATTATACAACTTTCTTTATTGTTTTTAATGATTTTTTATCATTAGCGTAAATAAATATATTTTTTAGATTCATCTGTCTAGACGAATCAAAAAACTAAAACTTTTCATTAGAAGATAAATATTTCAAATAAGGCACAATTTCAGTTCATTATATATATATATATATATATTAATTTCTGATATTTTAATTTCTAGTAGTTTTAGCGTGTAGTGTTTGATTAAACTTAGACTTCATTTGGAATAAATTTTCGGATATTTGCTTATTTTAAGCTTTTTGAGTTTTTTTTTCTTTATTTGGCTAAAAGTTTTACTGTTCAACATCATTTCGTTGAGAAGAATAAAAAATATGAAAAATAATTATTAAAAGATAAAAAAATTACTAAAAACGAAAATAAATGACATAAAATCTGACTTATTTGTTTATTCAGTTTGTTTTTACTTTTATTTTTAAAATCTCCTCATATTTTGGATTTAAAATTTTCTTTTCTAGCTTATTCGATGAGAAAATTTAAAAAAATATAATAATTTAACGAAGTCATAAAAAATTATTAAAGGCAACAATAAACACAATAAAATAAATAAATAATTTATTAATTTAAACGAATTTTAGTCCATATTTAAGATATCTTAAAAAAATAAATATTTAGCATATTTTTGGATAAAATCATATTCGGGTCCTAAAGTGAACCTAGAACTATCTAGGAAGAGAAGTTTATCGGTGAAGTTTCTATTGTAAAAGTAATTACTATTTCTATTTTGAACAAAATAATAATTTCAATACAAATAATAACAAAAAAATTACTATTTCATTTATTTACAAAGGTAGTGTTTAGTATTATTGAAATTAGTAACTCATAGATTGTAATTTATTACAAAAAATTATGCGTATTTGATAAAAATTATAACTTACTAGTAATTATTCGTGCTTAAAGACACTTTAAACATAATTTAGTTATAAAATTAACTTTATATAATAAATATTTTTTAAGAATTTAAGAATATTAATATAGTAGAGAATTTTTTATAATCTCACCGTAAACTCTTAATATCATGAAAGAGAGAAAAAAAATTAAAATTTAAAAAGAGAGAGAGAAATAGAGAAGAGAGAAATATATGATAAATATAGCACAAATGTCACATAAGACAAATATCAGCATCAACACTCTTGTGATTTGTATTATAAATAGTTAAAATAGAAAAAAAAGTAATTATAAATATAACAAAATTTGTGAGTTTTTAAAAAAATTTGTAATTTATAACTAAAACTAGTAACAAAAAACTAAAAACTAATAACAGTAGCTTGGCCAAACACTTCAAAATTCATTATATTGAACAAAATGCTAATTTAAGGTGATAGTGATCTTTTTCCCATATATTTGTTTTATGCCTTTTTTTTCTTTGTGGGGGCTCATAGATAAGTAGTTTTTATTTCATTTTGGTATGGTAGGTTTGGCTACAAGTTAGTGTTTAATTAAAGAAATAAAAGAAACACAAAAGACAATGGACCTTTCGCTTTCGAGGTGTCAAGGGTCGCTATTCTCAATAATAGAGGCTAAATGACTTAGACAATCAATACCATAAGAATAGGGGTGTTAGAAAAATGGGCAAGATCGATAAATTGGCCTATTGTATTTTTGATAATTTAGTTTTAATTTTAAATACTTAGTTGATTATCGAATTTAAGATTTCAAATGAAGCTTGCATAGTTCACGCATAGAATTCTAGTTCTTTTTTATCAATTCTCTTTCGGGTGTTTGCGAAATTTGAAAAAATGAGTCGTTCGAGTTTAAACTCGTAGTCCTAAGAGTACACTAAAAGGCTAACCGGTAGTCTATGAGTCAAAGCAATATTTTTTTAATCCTTTTATTTATTTATATATGTTACACATTGCATATTAATGTTTTCATATTTTACCAAATTCGTCATTTTTTGATGCAGGACCAAGAAATATCTGTTTAGTTTCAAAATCCTAGAAACCATTATTTTATGCAAAACTTTAATTTCTCTTATTTTTTAAACAAAATTTGTCTTAAGCTACCCATTTTGAACAACATTAAAGCTCGCGCCTGAGTACCATTTGAGTTGAACATTAGAAAGAAACTTAGTTTAATACTAGCTTTATAGGGATGTAAACGAGGATCGAAACTTAGAGATTATAGCCGATTATCTCATAATAGTATTGGAGATGACTGGTTATAAATTTTTAATATTTAGTTCTTAAGTTAGTCTGTTTCGTTTTATTTTTATATGCTTAGGACGACAATATAGCCACAATTCGTTATTTTTTTCATGAAAGTTGTATTTCTGAAAATGTGAGTCTTTCTAGTTAGTTTACTTCAAATTCTTGTATTAATTAGGTATGTAGACCTAATCGTAAGCCATCAGTGATGGATAGAGGTTAACCATAAAATTATGTGAAATTAGTACCTAATACCTTCCCACTTGATACTTTAGCCCCTGTGCATGTTCTATGGTGATGAAACGATTAAACTTAATTTAGAGAGTCAACACATAGCTTCTTAAATCTTAAAATCAAGTGGCGACTCTAATTTTTATTTTGAACTTTTATTTCATTATCTAATGACTGTATCTCAAAATTGAAGGTAGTCGTTTTGATTGTAAAATAATTGTCTAATTGCAATGTTATGATTTGAGCAGCTAAGTTAGCCAAAAGAGCTTTTCCGTAAAGACCTCTCTTTAAAAATCTCATTTGAGAGGGGTACTTACAAGGGCATGTTTGATTCACTAGATTAAATGTAAAATTGAATAGTATATCTCTCAAAATTGTATTTGTTTTATTTAAATACAATAAGTGATGGAATAATTATGTATTTATTATATAACAAATTTTATAAAATATAAAATGTTTAGAAAAATATAACATTAATAATCCATTTACTATTGATTACAAAAAAATTACTTATAATGTGAGATTAATTCAATAACAAACTTTAATTCAATCATTCCAATGGGCCTTACAATATAATCACATGTAATAAATTTGTTGCTTAATACATCCATGGTAATGCTAAAAATATCACTTCAACAGGATTTTTGCTTACAATAGATAGGAAAAACATAATGTATGTATTATAATGTTATCATTTAATTGTTTTAATTGTTGTGAGACTCATAAAATATAGTACAAGGTTGGTTAGGTGAATTATTTTGAAATTTGTAATTAATATATTAGTGTAATTTAATAAATTACAATTTTTTCCCTAAATTCTCTAATTTTTTTACAAATTCATTTATTTTATTAATCAATTGTTAGTCCATAATTAGTTAGAGGTGTTGTCAATAATTAAAAATATTAATGTTTTAATTCTTGTTAGACCCCTCCACTTGTTCTATGTATAACATAAAAATATAAACAATAATTAATGTATGTAATGATTTAGGAAAAAATATTATAATTTAGTAAACTACAAATATACTTATATATTAGGATCCGATTGTCAACTAATTTAAATGTTAATTTTTTTTAATTTTTTTTTTACGTTTTTAGTCAAAAAATTAAATGTAGTTGGAAATAAGTTATTGGATAACTTAACTTTTAATCTAATTTTTTAAAAATTTGTTATTTAGATAAAAAGTTACTTTTTTTTACTTTTTGTTCAAATTTAAAAAATTTGTCCTTTTATATATTTAATATTAACAATTATATATAGTTAGTAGTTATAGTAAATAAGATATGAATAAAAAATATTATTATATTTTAAGAATTATTGATTTTTTAATAAAATATTTTATGAGCAAGTGTTTTAATTTAACTTTTTAATTTGCTAATTTTTTTATTTTTTTATTAAATAAATTATATTAATTTTTTTATATTTTTAACTAAAAAAATGAAAAAATTAGAGTTGTCAAACTGACCCTAATTACAAACTTCAAAAAGAACAGTCCATTTTAGCTTTTTATTAATTTATTTTCACCTCAGAGTCAATTAAGGTTTAATTCTCAAGGCAAAGATAAATCCATCATAAAAGGCATGGGGAGCACAAGTCATTATGATGGCAATTGACAAGATAGTGTTTGCAAAATGAGTATGTCTGGCACAATCTATTCTTGAAAAAGTACCTTTTTCATAAGAACGGTACTGCATGCATAGATAATTAGATAATAAATAATTAATCAAGTACAAATAAAATATAAATATTAAAATTTTAAATATTTAAAATTTATTAACAACATAATTTCTGGTTGAATAAGTAATTAATTTATTTATTTATTATGAAATAAGTAAAAATAAAAATAAATAAATATATTTGGTTATCTTGATTTTTAAGTAATTTATTTATTTATTTAATTTATTTTTACTTATTTATTTAAATAAATAATAATATTTGACTTAAATTTTGTTTAAAAGTTATTTATTTAGTTTATTAACTTATTTACTTATTTATTTATTAATTTAAATTTTACTTATTTAGTAAATTAAATAAAATTACTATTTAATTACTTATAAGCTAAATAAATTTATAAAAAAGTTACCCAAACGGACAATATATTCAGTAGTTGTTTCATGGTTTTTTAAGATTATACTAAAAATGATTTCAATCTCTAGGTTTTTTTGTCAGTTAGCTGACTTGTACTAAAATTTGAATCAAATAATTTGTAACAAGAATATTTGCTAAGTATTAATGTGAATTAAAATTCACACAAAAAGTAAAATATTATATTCTAAAAGAAACAAAATTACATAAACTAAAATTTCAGAAGCATACAACAATAATACCCCTACTTTAAAGATTTTAATATATAGATTTTTCTAAGTTTGACCAAAGGAGAGACGTGGCCCCGTTTGAAATAATTAATTATTTATTAAATTTATTTAATTTATTTTTATTTTTAATAAATCTTTTTATCGTTTAATTAAATTATTATATTTTTTGACTCTTCTCATCAATATGATTTAAAAAAGTAATTTTTTTAATCAAAATATTAAAAAAATTTTAAAAAAGACAAAAATAAGTCATCAAGTCAAATTTTATATTGCTTAATTTTGTCTTTAGTGATTTTTTTAATTTTTTGATCAAAATTTTTACTTTCTTGATTCATCTCGAGTAATTTTTTTTATTTTTTAATTAAAATTTTCTACTCTCCCAATTCGTCTCATCGATACGATTCAAAAAAGTAAAAAAATAATTAATTAAAAGATTAAAAAATTCAAAAAAAATAAAACAAAAAATAACCAGATAATTAAAATTTAGCCCAAACAGGGCATATACTTTATTTGCGAACTTAATAAATAATAATTTTTTAACTTGAGGTTGAGCTTGCTGTTTGAGATGAAAATACATATACTTGTAGAGACCGTCTATGTATAAGTTATAAAAGGGCTCTACACTTCTGAAAACTTCATCAATTTGGGGCCTTAAACCATCGTTTAATTAATTAACTGAATTTGAAAATAGAAGAAACTAGAAAATGTTTTTCAGATTGACATATTTATTATTTTTGAGCCAATTTCAAATAAATTTTCAATTAAGGCTCCGTTTGTTTCGACGAAATAAAATATTTTACTTATTTTTTATTATTTAGTTGATAATATCTATGTAAAATATTTTTTTTAGTATAATATTTTATCTAATTGAACCAAATTTGACTTACAAAAAATTAACTCGAAAATTTATTTTGAAATTTCATCTTCCAAACCTTCACTCTATTCCTTCACCTAATTCTTTCGATCTTTTGTCATTTTCATAGTAGATAAAAATGTGTGTAAAAAAGAGATGATATGAGAATGAGGAAATAAGAGAGAGAGAGGGAGAGATACAGAGTTAAAGACTATAGATGGTAGTGATTTTTTTAATTTCTTTTATTGAAAATATTTTTCAAATGTTAGTCAAATATCAAAAAATACAAGTAAAAAAATTTATTTTTACAAAATTATTTTATATGTAAAATATTTTCGACGGTAAAATATTTTACGTCAAAATAAACGAAACTTAAATTAAACGGAACTTAAATTGAACTCGAATTACTTGATTATTTTATATTGGTATGGTTTGATGCATCTTAAAGAGTTTTGAAAGTCTTTTTTTTTTTTTTTTTTTTGGTAAGAGTTTTTGGCATATTTTTTGTGCAACTTGTAATTGGAGCTTATAAGCAAAAAATGTCTAAAAAATCTCTAAACAAAAAAATTGATTTTAAGAAGTTGAAGAGAGCTACTTTAGAGGTATGCCTTGTCTCTTTTATCCATTTTAAATAAATATTAATTTACCGTGTGTAAGTATTTAAACACACAAAGTGTGTGTTTAAAAAAAAGTATATGCATTTAGAATTAAATAATACTATGTACAGTACATAAAACATTATACCTTTTACTGCCATAATTGGTAATTTAGAATTTTATTGCTAATTTTATTAATCATGGCATTAGTTTGGTTATGTAATGCCCTAATTGGTAATTTAAAATTTTAATTAATTTTTGTGGTTTTTTAAATTCTTTGTGCTAGAAACTTAAAAGAAAACAAAGCAGCTGGTTATTTTGATAACTTTTTTTTTTTTTGCTAATAAATTAAAATTATTTGGTAATTTAATTTTTTTGTTAATATCTAAATCGACAAAATTACTCTTCATTATTATGTATTGGAATTTACTTGTAATATGTAAGAAAAGTAATTTTGAGAGAAAACAAAGTTAAGATTTTATTTTTTACCCTTCTTAAAATGAGGCAAACGATCTACTTTATTTTTTTGTTTTTAATTAAAAAACAAAAAAAAAACTAGAAAACTACTTACCAATCAAGGGCTAAGCACATGTTTATGATCTCTAAAAATTCAAAAAACAAATTTCAAAAATTAGCTTCTATGGAAAGTATTCTGTTTGGCATTTTTTTTTTAAAATCACTAAAATTTTTCAACCATTTTAGAAAAAAGTTATTCATATCCCAAATTTTTTTTAAAAAAAAAATAAAATAATTATAATATCTTCAATAAAAATGTTAATGTTACTCTTAAAAATAAATAAAACAATGTGTTGTTATTCTAAATATTATTATTTAAAAATAAAAAGTAAGCTAATATTAAACTTTTTACAAAACCAAAAAACGAAAAGAAATCCTAAACAAGTTGTTCCTAATAATTTTTTTTTATTTTCTTAAAAAAATTTTAAAAAAATTTTTACTATATACCTAACGGACAAAGATTCGGATATACTTCTCTCATATAAGATGTGTACTACATAATTGTGAGACGCACTCTATATAAGATAAATGTATCCAATTATGTATTTAAATATGTACACTTGACATTTTTCATAATAAAAAAAAATATTTTAAACATTCTAAACAAGTAAATCAAGTTATTTAGCTTATGTTTGGATTAAAAAATCTTGTGACATTTTTTTTAGAGTTTGTTTTCTCTTTTTATGAATTTTTTTTAATATTTTGATTTAAATTTTTTTATTTTTCTAATTTTTTATTATAATGAAAGAATTTCAAAAAATATGCTCTTTATGGATAATCTTAAAAAGAGTTCACTAAAATTAAAAATACTAGAGAAAAAAAGTCAAAAAACTTGTTAAGCTGGCCTTTTTTTTCATTTTATATGTAGTTTTTTTTAGACTTTAATTAAAAAAATTTATTTTTTTACTTTCTTATGACTAAGGAGAATTCTAAAATATACACTCATTTAAATTAATACTAAAAAAAATACTTAAAAACCAACAAAAATCACAAAAAAGCCAAGTAACAAATACAAGCTTTGTTTCTTCTACTTCTCGCAGATTTAGAGCCATAACGAGTTCATATTACCGCGGTGCACTCGGCGCGTTACTCGTCTACGACATCACTAGGAAGACGACGTTCGAGAACCTAAAGAAATGGCTTCACGAGCTTCGGGAGTTCGGAGATTCAGACATGGTGGTGGTTCTCGTCGGCAACAAGTCTGATCTAGGTCACTCGAGAGAAGTCGCCGTCGAAGAAGGTCGGAGCCTCGCGAAGCTAGAAGGCATGTGCTTCCTCGAGACGTCTGCGCGGGAGAATTCGAATGTGGAAGAGGCGTTTCTGCAGATGATAACCAAGATTTACGAGGTTACGAGTCATAAAACCCTAGAAGCAAAGAGTATTAACGGCTCGATTTCGTCGTCGGCGATTCAGGGAGGGAAGGAGATTGAGATTATCAGCGTTGATCATGAAGTGTCCGCGACTAAACACGGTACACGTTGTTGTTCGAACTGAAAACAAAATCTTTATTTTGGTTTTGGAAATTGTGAGATCAAAAGAGAGAGAGAGGAAAGGAGGGAAATGAAGAAGCAAAGAAAACGCGTTTGTTTATTTGATCATTGAAAGTTGAAGGATGATACAAGTTTAATTAATTGATCCATGAAAGATACATGAAAAAGTTTATCCACCGCTTAAAATATTTAGAATTTTATTCTAAAATTAATTTGTAGAGTGTAAATTTATATTTAATAGAATGTAAAACACGATTTAAGTGAATTTTAACCGTTCACTTTAAATTCTAAATAATTTTTTAAGTATTTTTTTAAGTTCATAACATTATTGAAGATACATTTTAGCAAATTATCCTTAAAATGTATCTACACCCATCTCAACAAAATTTATATTCGGGATTTAATTATTAATTTTTGAATACAAACGAAAATATAATTATGCACACATTAAATAAAAAATTCACACAATAATTTAGGTGGGTTAGAAATAACATGTTTATATTTATGAATGAGAGAGACAATTCACTATAATCGTAAGATATATAATTATGAGATCAAAAATCTCTTAAAATTTGACACGTATGACCCAAGTCTCAAAACAAACTACGTTCCTAACTCAAAAGTTACCGCAGTGTCTTCGGTATTTTTTTTAATCTCTATTTACATCTCTACCTCTTTTATTCAACTCTCTACACACCTACTAAAATTATAAATTTCTTATTTATAATATAAGAGTTATCGTCCTTGTCCTTTTCATTTAAAATTAATGCAATCCAATTATATGTGATTTGATGTTTCGTCTATTTGATCTTTTTGACAAATCTTACAACAAATAACTTGATGATTAATTTGAATCATCGAGATAAATCTATGAAGAATTCTATAATGACGATTGACTATGTAACGACCCAACCCAAAGTTAAACGTATTATAATTATAACTCTTTTCAATGTAAACATCTGCGCTACATAATCAAGTTAATAAGAGTTTTTTTTTTCATTTAAGCATTTTAAAATATTCCAACTTAACAAACCATTAAAAAATAAATGACATTATATGTTCAACTTTAAGTTCTCATATTTATTACATTCATCCACTGTACTTTATATATGAACATAACTCAAATGCTGTGAAAGAAATCTTTCCTCTTTCTTTTCCCCAACGTGCTTTTGTTGTCCCAGAATCGCTCTTGAATTTCAAAACCTGAAATGATTTTAGTAAACAACATGAGCCGAAACTTGTAGGATAAAGACTAACCCTATGCTAAGCATGATTTGTGAGGTGTGATGGGTGCAACCCAAAGAAAAATACTAAGTTTCATAAATTCATTATTTATTTACACGTACACTAAGTTATTCATTCATGAAATTTTTTTCCACACATTCCTTTCTTTCACATTTATTCTCGTTATTCGATTTTTTACAAAAATCAAATCACATTTTCATTACTCGGTTTATCACAAAAATCATATCACAATTAATTTATCGCAATTAATAAACTGATATCGGGTGCAGCTTATAGAAATTCCTCCATATTATTTCAATAAGTTACGCGAAGCCATTGGTTAATAAATAACTCTATAACTCACCACGATACAACACCACATTTCGGGGGCTAACCCGTGGGCATGTAGTTCCCATTTTGCGCAAATTTTCGGTCTTTCACTGCGGACCCGTCAGGCCAACTTAATTCACATCAATCCATACGGTTCATTATTTTCGATACTATCATTTTTTTCAAGGAAACCCAGGAGTTCATCCCACAACATGTTCCTCTCCCAATCATGTTCAAATATTCTCATTTTGATCCCAATTTTAAGTTTTCCATTTCATTGTTAAGTCACATTCGTTTTTAGTATTCCCATTTCTCTTTTCAAATCAAATGCATCACAACTCCCGTACATAAATTTCTCCATGGAACACGTTTCAAATTTCTTTCATTGATTTCATAAAGCACCAACAACACAAAATGAATGCATTGAAGGTTATGTCATTTGAAAAAAATGGAATACACCCATCATATTTATACATATATGCACAAATTTAAAACCCATGTATCTTTGCTAAAAGCATAAGATTTTAAACGATAACTATGTCACGTTACAACCCTCAACTACCCACTCTTATTTAAAAGAAAATATCGTCGTACGTAGAAAACTCGCCTTGTTATAAAATCCACCCAAGTGGTATAACACATGCATCCCAACCCAAGTAAGGTGATATCGGTTTATCCATAGCCCACGAGGCAAGAAATTAAGTAGAAAGTTCAATGAGGATGAAAAATAACATTTTTCAAGACAATTGGTCAAAAACGGGTGAAAAATGGTTTTAAAAAGTTGACATACTCTCACTATTTTTGTCATAACTTTTTCTATAAAATGTATTTTCTTGTGAAAGTTGTCTTGTTGGAAAGAGGACTTCCGGGACTTCGATTTGAGTACAAAAGTGACCCCATTTAGAGTCCGGATGAGAGAGATACGCTAATTTTAAAAATAAAACTTTAACAAGTGAAATAGTGACCGCGGGCTAGACCGCTCGAGCGGTCTATCGGGCGGTCTAGCCTGCAGAAGAAGCCGAGAGCATCCTATGATCGCCCCCTAGACCGCTTGAGCGGTCCCTAGGGCGGTTATGCGCCGAAAATTGAATTTTTGAAAGGATTTTAAAGCTAACACCCATCCCAAACACCTTAATCCAACTCATTCTTATAATCAACCGAAAAACATTGAATCTCAAGTATCAAAACCTCCTTTTTATACAACAAAGTGGAAGAAATTCATAATAATTCTTTCTCAAAAATCTCAATTTCCTTAAAAACCTAACTCAACCGACACACAACCCTATTAATTCTCCAAGACATGTATGAAATTAACTATAATTTACTTGTATAATCAAAATATCAGCACAAATCACCACAAAACATGTGGGATAGTCTAGATCCTACCTCAAATAGCCTCCAAGTGCTTCAAGATTTCACCAAAATTGCCTCCTAAGGTTTCGGCTACCCCTTTGTTTTACTCCTTGATGCTTCAATCTCATATTTCTTACTCCAAAGCTTTAGCTTCTTACTTGTTTGCCTCTAATCTAGCTTCTAACATTGCCAATTTTTTAGAAGCAGGGTTGGGGTTCAAGGGTTAATGGAGATTCTCTCAATATTCTAAAAGATGAAGAAGAGAAGATGTGAGAGTGTTTGACGGGGAGAGGAGGGTGGAACCCTTGCTATCTTTTCTCTCTCTCTCTCTCTCTCTCTCTCCACATTTCTAGAATGGCTCTATGGCCATGTTTGGCTAACTTCTTTTATTTTTTCATTTTTTCTTTTTAACTTTAATTCTCATATGCTATTTTCTCTCCAATTTAATCTTATAAACTTCATAATTTAATTCCACATTTACAACTTAATTTTAATATTATATTTCAAGAATTTGAATTAATAAGTTATGCTTAACCACATATTATGGTTATTTATTACCCTGTATCTCAATTATATTTCACATACCACCAGTTCCTTCATTTAACCAAAAGCATAGACGGACAAAATAAACGCGTACCAGGTCACTACAACTTTTCCCCATTTGGGAATTTTGTCCCCGAAATTCAGCACTGAATCTCATGCCAAACACCGCTCCATTAGCTATCAACAATCTCTGGTGCCAACCCACTTTGATATTATATCATTATCCAATCCTTCTTATGCTAATAATGTTGTCACTAAAGCTGACATGACGCTTATCCATGATCAACAGCACAAGCACACACTGCCCGAGAAAAACTTACTTGCTTCACCTGGAATACATAAGAATGCGCGTTATCTAAGCCTTTGCCCTCTATTCATTCCTCCATCATCAACCACAATTCTCACCTTGGAGAAACACTAGATGCCATACCATCGTTCGAGACAAGACTCCACACGACCGAAAACCCACTCGACATCACAGCTATAAGATTACACACATATATAACATCTCACATGCGTCCACTAACCCACTCAGACCCAATCATGTTTCTCGTGTAATAGCACGTTATCTCATAACTCAACATCTTACTCTCAAACCGCTGATTCTAAATCTACAGATCAACTTTAAAGTAAACGTCATCATCGTCATCCAACGTCAAAACCTAAACTTGTAACACATGCATCGATTCCCTGAACCCACAATAGCAAAGTACTCAAGCTTAGATCTTATTCGTTAGGTAGCCAACTAGAACTTGTCTTTTTCACTTAGTGCGTCTTCTTACATGGCGCTCACCACGGCCTCTACATTCCCAACCAAACCTTCACGCCAGTCTCGACAGGTTATACCAACCAAGGCTTCTCAAACATTGACTCCTTCTTGACTCGTATCTTACCACATCCTCTGGATCATAATCGGAATATATAGTTACGCTCAAACACAATACGTACCACAGTTGACGACCATTCCTCGACTCTAGTTCAAGCCCCAAACAAAACACAAACTAAAACTCATAAAAGTCTATCAGAAACCTACCACGTAAATAACCCTGCCACAAGGTTCTAACAAAATTCTTATACAGCCGAAAGTAAAAGGTACAGTCGAAAGTAAAAGGTACAACCATACCCAACACCACCCAAAACAAACTGCGCGTAATAATTAAAAATCCTCCTTTGATTACTGCAAAAAGGATCCTCCATCTCAATCCTAACCCTCTTGTCCACATGGACAAATATTCCTAATTTACCAA
Organism: Heliamphora exappendiculata; assembly: GCA_034768845.1. Taxonomy (NCBI): domain Eukaryota; kingdom Viridiplantae; phylum Streptophyta; class Magnoliopsida; order Ericales; family Sarraceniaceae; genus Heliamphora; species Heliamphora exappendiculata. The sequence goes on along the minus strand of JAOTRH010484307.1, from coordinate 2,750 downwards.
CCCAAACTCACAGGAAACATAACCTCACACACTTGTATTCAAATGGTGGAGCAAACAAACTCCATCTAGAAAACCCACAAGGAACTCAGTCCTTCAGTCACCCCATCTCAGTACCCCTTCCCTAAGCACAGCTCACAGATCACCACATGAATACTAATCCACAGAAACTCCCATCTCCTCAAAACAACCGAACCAAGAATCAACTAACGGTCCTGACAGTTACACTTAACCAAGGTGGAACAGTCCACACGTCACAACTGTTTGCCAGGTAGCCGTTTCTTCTTCCTGAGACAAAAACGGCCAACCAGAAACCATGACCCTGCTTCAATGTACTCCCAGCACCCATCAACACTTGGCCTCCAAAGAACCTTGTAAGTCTTATCTTGATGTCGCATCGACCATAGTTTTACAACTACCATCAACCTCGATCATGATACCCAGGTCATCCATTGCACTTAAGTTGTTAACTCTCAAACCTCATTCGCAAACACATGAACATTGTTATACCTTGTATTACACATCCCATAGGACTACAAACTCATCCTCAATTATACACGGGGATATAATGCCAACATTTCCATCGCGCTAAGACCTCATTTCATAAGGTTGCACCTCACTGACCTAACTTTCATTAGGCAAATCAAGTCCATTTCACGGTCTTAAGCCCACTATCCACGGCACCGAACAAAGAAAACTCAATCCCGAGACCTTCCATACAAAGTTACTAATAACTTTCACGATTATGCAGATGCCTCTCGCACTTTCTCTCCCCAGGTAAGCGTCTATCGTAGACATCTTAACCCAAGGTTTCCTGCCTACTGCCCCAGGTCACCCAAACCACACAGTACACTACTAAAACTTATTACTCCACACTTCGTTCTCATGGGCAAACTATATACCCATCTTAGGACCTGAGATCAAACACAAACAATCTCCAGACATATAATACTCAAAATATACCATCTCAGCAGTAGGCCAACCACACCATCGAACCCTTATACGGTCCTTTCAAACCCCATGCACCCAGTACCTTTCCTAAACACAATCTCCTAATCACGAGGATAACGACCAAATCACGAACCTGCATTTTTGTAGGAATCCCGTAGAACTGATACTCGAGATTCTCACCACATAAACGACTTAATTACCGAAGTCCCTTAAGGATCTCATTCACCGAGAGCTAAGGCTATCAACATTTCGTACAAATTAAATTACATTCTTAGAAATGTTACCCAAAACGCTCAGGTTCACAGGCTAAAGCAAACGGGCTCTTCAAAGAACCACTGACAAACGAACCCACACTTATACGATTCCAACGTTTAATCCCCACCAAGGAAGAACAATCTCACTGATCAACTAACCACAAAACACCTTTCCTGCTAGAAAAACCATGAGTCAGCTCTAGGCTCTCAGTCCATGTCACTGCCTCTTAGGGCCACCATTATACACTCGGTTTGAAAGAAGGTTAAACACTAGTCTTTGTAAGACTTCTGACATCATCATACAAATGCAGTCGGGCACCATTCACAACGAGTGAGTCACTTGTCACACTAAATCCTTACACTTAGATCTCTTTACTAGCGCTTTAACTATCGTTCATTCCTTCACTTTCCAACAATGCATCACACGCATCTATACGACCCTCACCGATTAACCACCAAAGACAACACCAAATATATTTGCATCACTTTAAGACATCTCCTCGTAGGGTTGCAACACATCAACTTGATTTTCCAAAGGTAGGTAACAACCAAATGGGTAGGTAAAACCCACGCCACAGTCTTTAGCTTACGGCTCTGGTACACCCACCAGAAAACATAAACGCTCAATCAAGAACACCCATATCTTATGTCACTATACGAATACCACCAGCACATAGCTATTCAAACATAAAAGCGACTATATACAACATAGACAAACAAACCTCGCCTACCGACTCCAGACCAACGGTGCCACCCAATCACCCACCCCTAAGGGGAAGACAACATCACCATCTTTAGATGTTATGCCAGGTCACACACTACCAACATCATCTCCTCATGGGATCTCCTCACAAAGATACGTCATCGTAAGACGATCGAGTCAGCTTCATCAACAACATCTGTCACATACCCCATAAACGTCGCGCACTCACACTCATATTCTCATTGAAAATAATGTTTTTCACATTGTCTTCCAATTATGTGAACAGTAAATCAAGCCATAACCTTTATTTTGAGAAATTTTTTTGAATAACGTCAAACCATTGCTCGTTAAATAACAATCACCTCCGATGTACATCTCATCATGCGTACATGCACATCACTCGTTAACCGATCCATTGACAATATCTTTAATCCACCTACTCATTCCTCATATACTTTTGACTTTTATCAAGAAACAAAATTCAGCACCACAGCACGAGGAAAGCACAAGGGTCATCAAACTGACCTTCAAAACCGTAAGATACCAATGTGATTACTAACAATACCCCTCAGGGTAAGGGACATTCCTAAATACCGCCTAAGCTCAAACTTTCTAACACACCTTAGATCGGAGATTATTACGCTCCCGTCCACCATGTTCCCGTCCATTATGTTCCCATCTATACCCAATCTCAGGGCACACGTCTCATGACATAGCACGGCTCAAGACATTGTACGGCTCATGACGTACACAATCCTCAATGCACCTAAGGCCACACCTCATATCCAACCACAACAAACAACCTCCAAGAGGTTTCAAACCATCTACCATACTTGTTCGTCAAA
>JAOTRH010484296.1:0-25023 GCA_034768845.1 Heliamphora exappendiculata | reverse complement strand
TAGTTGGTCCCTCATCATTTTTTAAAATTCAAATATTAAAAGTTTCCTTACAATTTTGTATTTGGGCTAAAAAAAGATTTGGACTTAATTTTGAATTTTTCAGCTTCTATTGATAATAGATTTGGGCTTAATATATGTTTTTGGGCTTTTTATATTTTGTTTTGGGCCTAACTCATTTTAGCCTAATAGAACTTTTGTTTATCTTTAGGTCTTAGATTTTGGAATAAAACTTTGGCCCTTTTTGATTTTGGCCCAAACCCTTTAAATTTACTAAAAACTCATTTCACTAATACTTCCTTAACGAGCTAAGTGTGTGATGGTTAAAACTACAAAGGTTCTAATGTGCTCGCAAACATATAAGGTATTACACAAGCTCACACAGGCCTAGTCCAAGCTCGACTTGTGGCTTTTCCTGAGAATTAAAAATCAATGGTAGTCTCAACTCGTACCTCTGGCCCGACCAGAGGCACAATGACCATAAAATATCTATTTTTTTGAAAACTAATTGCCTCGATTGATTGGTAACGATCCGACAGCCAAGAATTATAGCCGTTAGGTTCACTTCCAAAGCTTCATGAAGATCAAGATTAAAGCTTCATCAAGATCGAGATCAAGAACAAAATATCATCCACATCAAGAATTTAATCTTCATTTGGTTAGATTTAATTTTTAAATTTTGGATAAGGCTTTAATGGAACTTGGAGACTATTACCTTGGAAATTCTTGAGGAATTTGTGGCTTGGACTAAATATGTCATTTAATTTGTAATTTCAAATTTTATTATTAGCTAAGCTGTCACGCCCTCGACTCCGGATCACGTGACTTCACGTGACAACCCGACAATTTAGATCAATAGTAGATTACCCTTCTATGTTATTTACTTCGTAGCTAAAATATCTCTTAAAAGAAAACATTTTCACTTAGTTTATTTTAAGAGGAAGTCATTTCTCAAAATTTCAAAAAATATTCTAAGTGTAAAAATTTTAAATTTTGATAGAAATTTTTTTATTTTTCGAACTATCCCAAATTACCTGTAAACTTGTTAAAATCAATAACAATTTATACTCAGGCTTAGTCTGGTTTTAACTCACAAACACAAATAAAACCATTCAATAGCCAAAAATTCTCATCTCGATATGAATGTGTCCATGTTTTAACTAAAACCTCCTAGAACTATGTAAACACCCATTGTATATGAAAATACTTACTAGAATTGAAACTCTTGGAGTACATTACTTAATTAAAAGAGTTTATAACTCAAGAGTAAAGATAAATTTTATTTTATTATACAACTTTATCAATATACAAATATCGTTGCCAAATTAAGAATCTTCATCTTTCTTCTTCAAAACACATCATTCTTCAATTCTTTCCTTGATCATTCAAACTTGAAAAAAAATTTAAACAACACACATGAGCTGAAACTCGTAGAATAAAGACTAAACAGAATGTAATGTATGACTTGTGAGATATGAATGAACAGAGTGTTATGCAACTACTTTCATTGCCGTCTTTACTCATTTCACAATTTAAATACGCCCTATTTGATATAAACTTTTTAAGATAAAAGTTTCTCATTTTAATTTCTCAACTCTTAAAATTTGAGACTTTCCTCTTAACTTATCTACTAATTATTCCATCTTTCATTTTTAAACTTATCACTCTTTTCTTATTCATTCGCTTTAACTTACATTTCTTCTCTTTCTTGTCTTATCTTAACATTAGTTATACTTTTTCCTTATCATTCTTTAGTTCATGCTTTAATCTTTACTTTCTTTTAACCAGTTACCCAATTATTAATTCACTTCTTATCTTCTATGAAACCTGCTAGTTTTAGGCAACCCAAGAGGGGGTAAATTGAGTTTTAAAACGATAATAACAATTTTAAAAATCTTTTTGAAAATCTTTTAATATCACAAACAATTATAGTAAGTATAATCAAGGAATAAGGTAATGTGAATATTAAAAAGGTTAGTGAGAGAGAAATTGAACCGGACATCGAGATTTATAGTTGTTCAGCTTCTTTCAAACCTGCATCCACTCTCCAAGATTTCCATTGAGAATTTTCACTAATGTAGAATACTTACGGGTGCATTCAATATATTTACAACATTAAGACGATCCTATAAAAAACACACCCCTGTTTTTCTTCTAATCTCTTGAGTTCTTATTTGATGAGAATTACTCACTCACTCAAAGAATGAAGAGTGACTCACACTTAGATATAATAAATGAGATATTACAATGAATATCACTCTCTCTTTACAAAATAATTGACAATAAACGAGGAGTAAATAAATGAGAAACAAGAGCTGAAGTTATGAGTAATAAATGAGAGCTTGAGAGATTTGATCTTTGATTAAAACAATACAACAGTAAATGTAAGTCTCTTTATGACTACTCAATATTTTTTTTTTGGATTCATCTAGAGCGACAAGTAAAATACTAAGCAACAGAAAGGAAAATACTTATTCTAATATTAAAAAAATTAAACAAAAATTTTATTACATCATTGTTCTTGCAGCGGAAAAAAATAACAGAAAACAAAAATGCTGATAGTAAAGACTTTGGTGGCTAGGTTCATATGAACTAGGGCTCTATCTGCTTTTCTATATTATTCTCTGCGACGTCATCCTGCACTTCATAACCTGGTATTTAAATTACCAAAGGAACATAAAACGAAGTCATGAGTTCGAATAACTCAGTAGACTCATCACAAATAAAGCATGTATCGATAGTTAATCACATCAATAGGTAACAACAAATAAATAACATATATGCAAAAATGCATCATGATTTAATTAATTACTAATAACTCTAATTAGAATTATTCTAGAACACTACCCAAACACATCCTTATTATAATCATTAATATTAAATCTAATACACGAGAAGTTTCTATAATTCTAATTAGATGATATTTTAGAATAATAACAAGATCCAACATACGGTCTGTTTTTACCAGATAATCATACTAAAATTACAACTGAAAACATATCTGTGTCAGCCTGATAAGTTACCCTAAAAAAAATATACCGGCCTAGCCTACGATGGTTGTCTGCTAGGTAACTTATCAAAAACCTTAACTCTGCTGGATATTATCAAAGTTCGAACGCCGGCCCATCTTACGGTGGTTACACCTTGATAATATCTATAATCACAACAAATCACGACATACAACTAATCCTTCGTAATTAACCCCGTTATGATTATTAGCATGCAAGGTTTATTTATGCAACCCTCCCGATGAATACATTTTCAATAGTTAAAATTATGCTAAAATCGATAATCAACTTGCGATACGAACCATACTTTAACGAAAAACGACAACTTAACATGCGATCATCAATAATAATATAAGATATCTACACATGCAAGATTGATAAACAAATAATCTTATAATCAAACAAAATGTGTCAAGTGTCAGTTTGAATCTGAGTTTTATATTCACATAACTTCTTTAAAAAAAAATCATTACTTTTTTTGGAAAAAGAATTTAAAATGGAAAACATGATTACTAGTTCAATTTTTTAAAACGATTTAAAATATATTTTTTTAAAAAAATAATTTAACTTTTTCTACGAAATTCAATTAAAATTTGACTAATTGATTAATTATTTTTAATGAAATAAACCCTCTTAAATTAAGAATATTTATCATAAATATTCAAAAATCCAACAATTATATGATCATAGGATTCATCGAAGTAATTAAATATTGAAATGGCGCAAAATTAATGATTCGGATATTTTTTTTCGATTTTTGATTAATTGTTTATATTAAAAATAATCCCTTAATATCATAATATTCATCATACATATTAACATACAGTAACTAATTGGAACTAAAATCAAAAGAAGTGAATAAATACCGATGCGTTGCGAAACTAGTGATTTCGGTTATCTTTTTCGATTTTCGACGACGGGACAACGATAACGGTTTCAGTTTGAAACGAAATGGTTTAGACTCTTTCTTAATTCTACAAGTCCAAAGGGTTATTCTCCTCTCTCTTTCCAAAAAAAAAAAACGAAGAACGGTTGGAGAACGAGATGAAAGCAAAACACCAAGATAATCAAATATTATTTGTAACGATCAACAAAATAAATTCGAGTTTATATCTTACCGATTGAAAAACGAAACTGTTGATTATCAAAGACACGATGCCATGAGTATGCCTCTAAAACATCACGACAATCTGATTTCGTTTAACCCTTAATCCGTGCAAAAATATAGGATGATTTCCTCCCCCCGCAAACCCCTTCCCAGCAGCGCACTATTAGGATGAATTTTTATTTTCCTAAGCTACTATGCGGCACACTGTTATGATGATTAGGCACCCCAAGCCTAATGGGTATATGTATATATATATATATATAGAGATAAAGATTATATATATATGTATATATATATATATATATAATTATTTTACTTATTTATTTCTTAATTCTTTTGCCTTCCAAAAACAAAACTATTATCTTCTAAAAGATATTTATTTCCTAACGAGAGTATTACTTACTAAAAAAAATTATTATACTATTAAATTATTTATTTATTTATTATTATTATTATTATTATTATTATTATATCTTATTTAGTATTATGTTTAAAAAATCTTAGATTTATTAAAAAAAATTTTCGAAAGCTCAGGTCGTTACAATCTACCCCCTTTAAAAGAATTTCATTCTCGAAATTCGCAAAATGGTGTGGGTAGGTCACACGCATAGTATCCTCACGTTTCCATGTTGATTCTTCAACTCATCGACGTTGCCATAGAACACGTACTGACGGAATCGTCGTGCCTTGTAGAACAATCACTCGACGGTCGAGGATTTTTATTGCCCTCTCCTCGAATGTCGATTCCTAGTCCAAACTAATCTCTTCCTAGCTGAAAACGTGGTTAGAGTCGGGCTCGTACTTTCGTACCATTGATATATTAAAGACATTGTGAACACTTGCTAGCTGCGGGGGTAGGGCTAAATGATAATCCATGGCTCCCACTTTCTGTAGAATCTCGAACAGTCCAATTAAGCGGGGAGACAACTTTCCTTTCATCCCAAACCGAATAATTCCATGGCGCAGTTGAATCTTTAGAAAAACATGATCTCCAACTTCAAACTCTAACGTCGGCGCCTCCGATCAGTATAACTCTTTTGCCAACTTTGTGCTGTGAGAAGGCATTAACGAATTAGCTTAACCTTCTCTATCATTTCCAACACTAGATCGGATCCTAGAAAACTTGTTTCTCCTGCCTCGGTCCAACAGATAGGTGACTGACAAGGCCGCCCGTATAAGGCCTCGTATGGTGCCATACCAATACTAACCTGATAACTGTTATTGTACGCAAACTCCACCAGTGGTAAGTGCTTCTCCCAACTTCTGCGAAAGTCCATAACATAGGCTCTAAGCATATCTTCTAGAGTAGGAATAATCCTCTCTGACTGTTCGTCTGACTGCGGGTGAAAAGTTGTATTAAAACAGAGTTCTGTCCCTAAAGTTGTTTGTAAACCCTGCCAAAACTTGGATGCAAAGCGCAGATCGCGGTCAGATACAATGGAAACAGGTATATCGTGTAGCCTTACGATCTCATGGATATACTTTTGACTCAACGCCTCAAGTGTATCTGTCATCTTGATTTGTAGGAAATGCTCCGACTTTGTAAAACGATCGACGATCACCCAAATTCCTGTATGCCCCTGCGGAGATCTAGGCAGTGCAGATACGAAATCCATTGTTACATGTTCCTATTTCCACTGAGGTATCTCTAAGGGTTGTAGAGTCCCTCCTGATTTCTGATGCTTTGCCTTGACTTACTGGCATGTCAAACAACGGTTCACGAAAATTGCCACATCCTTCTTCATACCATCCCACTAAAATTGTCGTTTCAAATCTTGATACATCTTGGTCACGCCTGGGTGTACTATAAGCATCGACTTGTAAAATTATTTTAATACTTGATCTCGAAGACCGTCGGTGTTAGGTACAAAAATATTTCCTTGATATATTAAGCCTCCATCGGCACGAAGCTCTCATCTCCAAACTGACTCCTGATTAGACAGTTGATGTTTGATGAAAGCTACCTCCTGATTAAATCTTTGTGCTTCTAAAACTTGCTGGACAAGACTCGGTGTTGCCACTCACACTGAAACAGATACCTTCACTTCCTTCTGATGGTTGCAATTGATACTCACTTAGGGTCTCTAACGAATTCCACAAACAAGCTAATTCTACTCTTGTTTTCCGGGTTAAGGCATCAGCCACCACATTCGCCTTACCAGGATCATAGGCGATACATAAATCATAATCTCCTAGGTACTCCATCGAACGTCGTTGTCTCATGTTGAGCTCCTTCTGTGAAAACAGATATTTGAGACTCTTATGATCAGTGAAAAGTACAAGCTTTTCTCTGTATAGATAGTGCCTCCACATCTTCAATGCAAAAACTATGGCTACCAACTCCAAATCGTGAGTTAGATAATTCTGCTCATGCAGCTTAAGCTGTCGAGACCCATACGCTACAACCTTACCAATTTGTATCAAAACACTACCAAGACTTTCCTTTGATGCGTCACAAAACACTGTATAACCCACGTTTCTGTCGGGTACTATCAGAAAGGGCACTGGTTAATCTTGTCTTCAACTCTTGAATTTTTTTTTCACAAACATCGCTCCATTCAAACTTGATCTCTTTCTGTGTCAACCTCGTCATCGGTCAGGCCAATTTAGAGAAATCCTAAGTAAATCTTTGATAATAGCCTGCAGGTCCAAAAAACTGTGAACTTTGAAAACTGACTTTGGTTGCTTCCAGTCCATCACAGCTTCTACATTTGCTAGGTCCACTGATACTCCTTTTTCGGATATAACACGTCTCAAGAATTTTACTTCTCGTTACCAAAACTCACACTTGCTGGCTTTGCCGTACAACTGTGCATCTTGTAAAACTTATGGGGTAGTTCTCAGGTGTTTCTTATGATCTTCTTCAGTGCGGGAGTACACTAAAATATCATTGATGAATACTACCACGAACTGATCCCAAAATGGTTGGAACAACTTGTTCATCAAGCCCATGAATATTGCGGGTGCATTGGTCAATCCAAATGACATCACTACAAACTCGTAATGGCCATATCTGGAACGAAAAGCTGTCTTCGAAATATCTTCTTCCTTAACTCTTAGCTGGTGATACTCGGATCGACGGTTAATTTTTGAAAAGTACGACGCTCCTCGAAGCTGGTCAAAAAGGTTATCGATTCTTGGTAACGGATATCTATTCTTGATACTCGATTCAACTACTGATAATTTATGCACAACCGCAAAGATCCATCATTCTTCTTCACAAAGAGTGCAGGCGCACCTCAAGGGGAGGTACTCGGGTGAATAAACCCCTTCTCTTCTAACTCTTGCAACTGATCATTTAATTCTCGTAACTCTGCTCGTGCCATTCTATGCGGAGGGATTGAGATTGGTGCAGTACCGGGTTGCAGCTCAATCGAGAACTCCACATCCCTCTTAGGGGCTAACCCTGGCAATTCATCAGGAAAAACATCGGTAAACTCCTCAGCAATCTGTGGAAGGTCCTTCTTTGGTGAGTCATCACTAATTGTCAGGCTGGCGATAGAACTAGTAAATCCATCGGTTTTGTTTTCTTGTGTAACGAGAGACTCCTTTCTATCTTCCTGAATCTTACAAAAGGTTTCATCTCTGGCGCATACACAAATTCTTTTATTATAACAATCAATCACTACTCAGTGTGCTAACAGCTAGTCCATACCAAAGATTATATCAAAACCTTTGAAGTCCATCACTCGTAGATCACAAAACAGACTAAACCCGGAGATTCTCAGCACACAGAACTCACATACAGTCTTTATACACTGTAGGCTTCCTAACGGTGAAACAATCTTCAACGCTTAATTCAAATTTTCTGGTTCTATGTCGAGAATTTTCATGTAAGATGTAGAAATGAAAGAATGCAATGCGCTGGTATCGAAAAGCACTTTACTAAGGTACTGAAAAGAACAAACATACCTTGGATGACCTGATTGTCATCTGTCTCATCACCTTGAAGAGCAAAGATTCTTCTCCCTAAATTACCATTTTTATTCCCCCCGTTTTGAGCTCCCTTCTAATTGCCATTATTGTTCCAGTTAGTCACCAGACCTGGGTTCTGAGTCCTTTGTTGTTGCTGATTTTGTGGCTGCTGTTGCGACGGAGGCCGCTGTGGTTGCTAGTTCCCACAACCTTGATTCTATGGACATTCAAACTTCTGATGGCCTTCTTAACCACAAGTGAAGCATCGATAAACTCTAGGTTCATTCTGATTCAGTGGTTTGTATGGCTTGAAAGTGACTGCTTGGCACCAGTTGTTATTATAGATAGAGCCTCCTTTTGACGATCCATCTTTGGCCTAGAACACTTTCTTCGTATCAAGAACCTCTTTCTCCATCAATAGGGCGATGTCGACAACCTCAACATAGGTTAGAATGCGTGCGCTCATAACTCTGCCACTGATCAGGGGCTCCAAGCCCCATTCGAACTTTCTGGCCTTAGACGCTTTATCTGGAATAATGGCCCCAGCATAATGGCCTAACTCTTCGAACTTGGAAGCATATTTTGCTACTGTCATCCGTGCCTGTTTCAGCTCCATAAAACTTCATATCACCTCCTATCTCTGTGTATCTGGGAAGTACTTTTGGAGGAATAACTCCTCAAACTACTGCATGGTGGCCACATGACGTGAATTCCTTACTGAATTCCACTAGTGGTCAGCGTCTCCCTCTAACTGATAAGTGGCCAGGGCTACTCGATAGGCTTTGTCCCTGACAACCATGGTCTCTAGCATTTTTTTCACCTGATTCATCCAACTCTCTACCTCTTGAGGACAGGTTCCTCCATTGAACGTCGGGGGTCGCTGTCGGCGAAAATCAAAAAATAAAGTCATCATATCAGTTCGAACTCGCTATGCTTGAGCAGGTGCAGGCTGTGGATTCCTTATTGCATCGACAAGGGTCCGGAGTAGAAAATTAAAGTCCCCGTCTTGTGATACCGGTGGCAGTTTTCTTTGTCCTTCGAACACTTTAGGTTCCATATCTTCTCGTGGTTTCAAGTATTGGCGGGGTCTGTCTCTCGCTCACTTTATCTATATAAACAAATAAACTAACGCTTTTAAACAGTTACTATTAAATTTTTACGTTTTAACCTTATTTAAGTTCAATCTATGATCGCGTGGGTAAAGATTGAACCTAGTGCTCTAATACCAACTGCTATGACCCAAAAAATTTTTTTTGATTCATCTAGAGCAACAAATAAAATACTAGGCAACAGAAAGGCAAATACTTATTCTAATATTAAAAAAATATAAACAAAAATTTTATTACATCATTGTTCTTCTAGCGAAAAAAATAATTGAAAACAAAATGCTGATAGTAAAAACTCTGGTGGCTAGATTCACATGAACTAGGGCTCTATTTGTTCTTCTATGTTCTCATCGACGATGTCATTTGACACTTTATAACCTGGTATTTGAATCACCAGAGTTATATAAAACGAAGTCATGAGTTCGAAAAACTCAATAGACTTATCACAAGTAAAACATGCATCGATAGCTAATCACATCAATAGGTAGCAATAAATAAATAGTAGATATATCAAAATATATCGTGATTTAATTAATTACTAATAACTCCAATTAGGACTATCTTGAAACTCTACCCAAACGCATTCTCATCATCATTATCAACATCATCATCAATATCAAATCTAATACACGAGAAGTTTTTACGGTTCCAGCCAGATGATATTCTAGAATAATAACAAGACCTAGCCTACGGTTTGTTTTTTCTAGATAATTATCTTAAAATTACAACTGAGAACGCATCTGTATATGCCTGATAAGTTATCCTAAAAAAAAATATACTGGCCCAGCCTACGACGAGTGTTTACTAGGTAACTTATCAAAAATCTAATTTTTTTTGGATATTATCAAAGTTCAAACACTGGCCCATCCTACGGCAAGTGCACCTTAATAATATCTATAACCACAACAAATTATGACATACAACTAACTCCTTGTAATTAACCTCGTTATGAATATTAGCATGCGAAATTTATTTATACAACCCTCCCAATGAACACATTCTCAATAGTTAAAATCATGCTAAAATCGATAATCAACCTACGATACGAATTATGTTTTAATGAAAAGCGACAACTTAACATGCGATCATCAATAACAACATGAGATATCTACATATGCATGAATCGATAAACAAATAATTTTATAATCAAACAAAATGTGTTAAGTGTCAGTCTGAATCCGAGTTTCGTATTTACATAGCTTTTTTTTAAAAAAAAAAACATGAACTTTCTGGAAAAAAATTTTAAAATGCAAAACTTGATTGTTGGTTTAATTTTGTCTAAACAATTTAAAACATTTAAAAAAATTAATTTAACTTTTTCTACGAAACCCGATTAAAGTTTGAATAATTGATTAATTATTTGTAATGAAATGAATCCTCTTAAATTCAGAATATTTATCATAAATATTTAAAAATTTAGCAATTATATGATTATAGGATTCATCGAAGTAATTAAATGTTGAAACGGTGCAAAACTAATGATTCGGCCATTATTTTTTTTAGTTTTCGATTAATTGTTTACATTAAAAATAACCCCTTAATATCATAATATTCATCATACAAATTAACATTGAGTAACTAATTGAAACTAAAATCAAATGAAGTAAATAAATACCAATGTATTGCGAAACTAGTGATTTTGGTTACCTTTTTTGATTTTCTATGATAGCACGACGATAACGGTTTCGATTTGAGACGAAATGGTTTAAACTCTTTCTTAATTCTAAAAACTCAAAGGCTCATTCTCCTCTCTTTTTCTAAAAAAAATGAAGAACGGTTGGAGAACGAGAACAAAAGAATACCAGATAATCGAATATTATTTGTAACGATCAACAAAATAAATGTAGGTTTCAATCTTACCAGTTGAAAAACAAAACCGTTAATTATCAAAAACATGATACCATGAGCACGCCTCTAAAAAATCACGACGATCCGATTTCGTTTAACCCTTGATCCGTGCAAAAACGCCGGCTAATTTCCTCTCCCGAACCCCTTCCCAGCGGCGCACTATTTTGATATTTTTTTTTCCTAAGCTACTATGTGGTGCACTGTTACGATGATTAGGCACCACAACCCTATTGAGTATATGTATATATATAAATACAGAGATAAAGATTTTATATACATATAAATATAATTATTTTACTTATTTATTTCTTAATTCTTTTACATTCTAAAAATAAAACTATTATCTTCTAAAAGATATTTCTTTCTTAACGAGATTATTACTTTCTAAAAAAAATTATTAAACTATTAAATTATTTATTATTATTTATATATCTTATTTAGTATTATATTTAAGCAATCTTAGATTTATTTAAAAAAAATTTCAAAAGCTCGGGTCGTTACACTCTTGTTCTTTAAATGCCTAAAAAGTAACTCTATATATAAGCTCTTGAAGATCCATGACTGTTGAAGGTTGGTGGAATTAATAAATGTAAAAAATTCAACCGTTAAACTCACCTGCGTAATTTGAATTTTCGTCGCATGTGTCGATCCAAAATGGTTTTTGGTCGACACAAATCTACTAGGGCTTGATTTTTTAAGTGATTGTGTCGATTCAAATTTTTGGTAGTGTTGACAAAACTTTCTGCATCTGTCTCTCCAACACAACGGTGTCGACACAAATATATTTGGTGTTGACTCTTTTTGTACTTTAGCTTCCCATGAGGGTCTTTTTGTGTCGACTCAAATTGCCTTTGGTGTCAACACTAAAAAGTGCAAGAACTCTCAGTAATTTTGTGTCGACTCATTTTAGCTTTCGTGTAGACTCAAGATTTTGCAGACAGTCTCAGTAGATATGTGTCGACTCAATTTTGGCTTAGTGTCAACATGAAATTTTACAGATGGCCTCGATTTTTTTGTTTCGACTAAAAATTCAATTTGTGTCGATTCAAATTGGAATACCTAAAACATCTTAAATAAACATGTTAAGGTGTTCACTCAATTATTCAAAGGTGTCAACACACTTGAAAAATTCACAATTGTTTGCTTCAAGGTGTTGGCTCAAATATCAGTTTGGGTTAAAACAAAATATTCTTTGACAAGAACACTTAAGGTCAATCCATTTGTGAGATAAGTCATCTCATATAGTTAAAGGTGTCAACTCATTTGTCAATTAGTGTCAATACTACCTTTTTAAAAATAATAAACATCTTTTTAAAATAATTTTACTTAGAAAATGATTTATTAAAATCATCAAAATCTAAATGAAAAAGTCATTGAGCTAACAATCTATCATATTTGATGATTACAACATTTTCTAGAAACATTTAAAAAAATTATGAACAAGGATTCTCTCTTATCATTATGCATTTAACAAGTTATGCAGTTAAATCAACATGGCATTTAATGACAATAAAAGCCCCAAGTTTATAAAAAATTGTAAATGAATTCAAAAGCATTCTTAATTCTTTAAAATTGGGTATCAATTTAATATAAACTTAAGCATGCAATGTAAGCAAGAGATTCAACATAAATGAATTTTTGTAAGCACAATTTCTCCAAGACATATAAGCATTCCAATACACAACACAACAAAAATAAGAGAACCATGGAGCAAATATGATATCACACATAGCCATTAACAATTAAAAATGTTTGTGTTAGCCAATCACATCCATAGAAACATAAAAAAGAAATGTATGTTTGTTAAATACAACTTCTCTTTCACATCAAAACATACAAACTGATGAAAAACTTCAAAATTCATATGTTCTTTTTCCTTTACTTCCCTTTACCCATTTTCTTCTCTCTTTTTGAAATCATCAAAATCTATATCAAAGGTTATCCATGAATTTTCAAAATTTCTTCTTCTCCTCAAATTTTTGCTTTCTTGCATAAGCTTTCTCCTTCGAAGATTATGCTCATTCATCTTTCTTTTCTACTGCTGCCATGGCATCAAGAATGGCAGCGAGTGCCAAGTCTGCTTCACGTTTCAGTCTTACAGCTTTTTTTTCCTTTGTCTCAATGGGCTTGAATACTTGCTTGAGTCATTTGAGATGTTCTTTAATTTTTTTGAAATTTTCTTGAATAGTAATCACCACTCCCTCATCATATTCCTTTCTGACTTGCTAGAGAATGGCATTGTTTGTATTGACAATGGAGACAATGCTGTCATCAATTATGTGGCACAAAGATCTACCAACATCAGTAGCACGCTCAACCACTTTCCTTAAGATACGGTTAGTTTTGTCTAGATGTTTAACTCTATCATAAATATCAGAGATGATGTGATGAAGATCAAACAAGTCCTGGTTAACTTTTGCTTGAAAATTTATCAAGAAAGAGGATAAATCCTTGACAAGAGAGGTGATTTCAAAATGATCAAGAGGAGGACCAGCAGAAGATGTAGATGCATGAGAAAGAGAAAGAATAGAGGAGAGACCAGCATGAGGTCCAGAAGATATAGGTACAAGGGCACTAGGTCATATAGGAATGGGAGATATATCACGAGGTGGAGGAGAAGGATGAGGACTTTTGGTAGAGGAGGAGGTACCACGACGAGTTATAGTCCAAATACCATCAACATTAACAATATGCATATTCTTAAGGGTATAACTACCATACAAATCATGTTTAGAAAAGACAACAACATTTTCCTCAAGCAGATCAACACTAAAATGTTTAAAAACTTTTGTAAAAAATATCGCATAAAGGAAAGAAGAATTTGATTTTCCATGCGATTGAAGCATATAAGAGATGAAGAGGAAATTGAGATCAAGAGCTTTATTATCAAGAATGCAGTACATAACAAAAACATGCATTTAAGTGACATTCCCAAATTTTTCCATTTGAGGCAGGAAGAGATAGTTCACCATATGATGTAGGATTCTTATTTCAGGTTCAAGAGAGTTGGCTTTCAGAGGTTTTGAGGGATCAATTTTTTCAATCTCAAAGATTTACTTTACACCATCATGGAAGGAAAAATCTTCAATTTCAATGTTTCTCTTTGGTGTTTTGTATGACATACAAATCTCTCTTAAGAACGCCAAGGATTTCATCAAGAATGCGAGGGGCCAAAATTATCTTGACACCATTCACCCAAGTAGTGATAGTGTTGTTAGGAATGGTGGAAATGTGGATGTGTGCATAAAAGGGTTTTTTGAGAGTTGGGTAGTGTAGGTCACGAGTTTGGAGAAGCTTTTCCCAACCAGATCAGAAAACCAAGTAGCAAAACTCATCTCAATAGAATTAAAATACCCAAAATCTACAGAGTTACCTGGGATTACCTTTCGATTTGCGAAGGATTGAAAATACACACCCTGGTGCTTCATCCATTCCAATAGCGGTCGTCGAATCTATCAGAGTCGTCAGAGTTGGAGTCGGAGCTGTCGACGTCTTCTTTTTCTTATGTGCCCTAAGGTTTGAGGGTACTTCGCCGCCGGTTCGTTTACTTCCCTTGTCCATAGTTCGAGCGGTTATAGTGATCGAGGAAGTTGATCGAAGGAGGGAGGAGAGATGGGGTCGGCATGATTTTTCAAAAGGGGAAAAACCGCAGGAGACGAACAATTTTATAGAGAGAAAAAGAGCGGAACGATACAACTGGTGGGGACCCGCGCCTTTTAAATAGGCAAAAAGATTTGTATTGACACAAATGGTGTTTGAGTCGACACATTTCTTCGCGGGTAGGGGGTGTTCAAAGACATAATTTGTGTCGACACTTTTCTGTGGAGTCAATACTTTTAGCCAATTGAGTCGATACGTTTAAGCATTGGGTCGACCCAAATGTACCGAAAGCATGAAATCGAGATTTAGTCGACACTATATAGAGTTGGGTTGACACTTTTTCAGCAATGTCTCTTCTATATAGCTTTGGGTGAGCTCAAACATATATGTGTCGACACCTTTTCAAGTAGGGTCGACATTTTTCGCACATCAATATAGAATATAAAAAGTATTTAAATGTATTGAACGGACATGATTAGTATGACATTTTAATCATCAATTAAGAACACATAATATATCAAGTTCTCTTCTTATATAACATATTTTTTCTTCATTTAATGGTTTAGTGAATATATCAGCAAGTTGGTAATCTGTACCTACGAATTCAAATTCAATATTACCCTTTTGTGTGTGATCTCTAATAAAGTGATGTCTAATCTCTATGTGTTTTGTTTTAGAGTGTTCTATAGGGTTCTTAGATATATTAATGGCACAAGTATGATTACATTTGATAGAAATATGATATAAGCAAATACCGTAGTCTTCTAGTTGTTGTTCCATACAAAGAACTTGTACACAACAGCTACCAACTGCGATGTACTCAGCCTTAGCTGTAGATAAAGCTACTGAGTTTTGTTTCTTACTAAGCCATGGGTTTAATGAGTGTCTTAAGAATTGACATGTTCTACTTGTACTCTTCATATCCACTTTATATTCGGTAAAGTCAATATCAGAATAGTCAATAACTCAAGGATTATTCCTTTAGGATAGAGCAATCCTAGATTTTGTGTACGTAAGAGGTATCTAAAGATGCGCTTAACAACGATCACATATGATTATTTAAGATTAGATTGAAATCTAGTACACATGCAAACACTAAACATAATATCTGGATGACTAGCAATTAAATTTAGTAAAGATCCAATCATACCTCTATATTGTTTTTCCTCTACTGTTTTATCGTTTTCATTCTTGTCAAACTTTGTTATAGGACACATTGGAGTTTTCATAAATTTTACTTTTCGCATATTAAACCTCTTCAATAAATCCTTTATGTACTTGGCTTGATTAATGTAAATTCCTTTTTGAGTTTGTTTGATTTGAAATCTAATAAAGTAGTTGAACTCTCCTATCACACTCATATCAAATTCTCCATGCATATACTTAGTAAAGTCCTTAGAAATAGATTTATTAGTTGAGCAAAAAATAATGCCATCTACATATATTTGGATAACTAACATATCTTCTTCTTAAGACTTAATGAAAAGAGTGGTATCAATTTTTTCTCTTGAAAATTCATTTTCAATCAAGAATTTGCTAAACCTTTCATACTATGCTCTAGGTGCTTACTTCAAACCATAGAGAGTCTTGGTAAGTTTGTAAACATAGTTTAAAAAATTAATATTTTTAAAGCGAGAAGGTTGTTCCACAAAAACTTCTTTCGAGATAAAGCCATTTAAAAAGACACTTTTGACATTTATTTGATAGAGTTTAAATTTTTTAAAGGATGCAAAAGTAAGTAACATCCTAATGGCTTCAAGTCTAGCCACAGAAGCAAAAGTCTCATTAAAATTAATGTATTCTTCTTGATTGTAATCTTGCGCTACCAATCGAGTTTTGTTCCTAAAAACTACTCAATTCTTATCCATTTTGTTTCTAAAAATCCATTTTGTACCGATGATGGAGTGTTCCTTAGGTCTTGGAACTAAAGTTCAGACTTTGTTTCTTTCAAATTAGTTTAGCTCTTCTTGCATAGCCAAGATTCAAAACTCGTCGTTTTCAGTTTTCTCAAAATATTTTGGTTCAGTCTGGGAAAGATATGCTAAATTACCACAAATATTATGTAGAGATAATCGAGTTTTGATACCTTGAGATGGGTTACCAATGATCAAGTCTTTTGGATGACCATGAGTATACCTCCATTCCTTAGGCAAACCTGAATTTTCTTGATTTGAAGGTCCAGCAGCCTATTGAACTTCATCTTATTGAGAATTTGAAGCTTTTGTATGATTTGACTCTTCTTGATCTTTAATGAAGATGTCTTTAACACCTTTATCTATGTCAACCAAATTATCTTAACAAAATTTCTTTAAAAAACCAATGTTAACTTCATCAAATACCACATGTATAAATTCTTCAACAACTAAGGTCCTTTTATTGAAAACTCTATAGGCTTTACTAGATAAAGGTTATTCTAAAAAAATATATTCATCAAATTTTGCATCGAACTTGCCAAAAAATTCTTTCTTGTTATTTAAAGACAAAACGCTTGCACCAAAAGGCGCGAAAATAACTAATGTTAAGTTTTTTTTCATTCCATAACTCATATGGAATTTTCTTGGGAGAAGCTTGAATCATAACTCTATTCACGATAAAATAAATTGTGTTTATAGCATCAGCTCAAAAGTATCTTGGTAGATTATTTTCACAGAATATGATTCTTGCTATTTCTTCCAAAGTTCTATTCTTCCTCTTGTTGAGGAGTTCTAGAAGTAAAGAAGTTATGGTTAATATCATTTTCATAACAAAACTTTTCAAAAATTTTATTTTTAAATTCTCTACCATGATCACTTCGAATACTTATGATTTGAAAATCTTTTTTATTTTGAATTCTCTGAGATAATTTTACAAAAGAGGTAAAAATTTCATCCTTATAGTTAAGAAAAGTACATAAGTATATCAAGAAAAGTCATCAACAATAACAAAGGCATATCTCTTGCCTTCAAAGTTAATAGTCCTGATTGGACCAAATAAGTCCATGTACAATAGTTGTAAGGGTATAGAAGTTGAAATTTTATTTTTGAAATGAAAATAACTTCTAATTTGTTTACCTTGTTGACATGCATTATACACTTTATTTTTTAAAATTTTGATTTGAGGTAAACCAATCACCATTTTTTTTAAAGTTTGAAATTTAAGTTCATGTGTGCGTGTCCAAATCTTCTATGCCACAACTAACTATTATCACTCAAGACAGCTAAGCACTTAGTGCCATTTTTAGAAAGGTCGTTTAGATTGGAAGTGTAAGCATTTTCATACATATGACTTTCAAAAATAATTTTATTTTCATCTTTAAAATGGAAATTTATTTTGATAAAGCAAGTTTTTCTTCTTTCAAGGTTTCAATTTTACATGAGGAGAAAAGAACGAACTTTTTAAGAATAGAGTTTTTTGCATCAATTTTTCTTAATTCATCATGCAAATCATCAAATGCATTTTGTAATTCTTCTAAAGAGAAAGGGTAATTTGTTACCTCGTCATTTTCCTTGGCTATGACGCATAGATTTACCATTTTATTTTCATCCCTTTGATCCTTGGAGCTACTATCATTGCTTTCACCTCATGCAGTTAGCATAGCCTTCTTAAATCTTTTCTTGAATTGCCTCTTAAATTAAAGACATTGAGCCTTGACATGTTCGGACTTTTTGCATTTATAGCAAATAATCTTGTCTTTCTTGTGATCATTCTTGAATTTGTTTGAATTTCCATTGAACTTGTTAGGCTCGCCTTTGTATCCTTTTTTCTTGAAGAACCTCATTCCTTCTTGTTTCTTATTTCTAAGAAACATTTTAAATTTCCTAGTGATGATGGCCATATCTTCATTTTCATCACTCGAGGAATCTTTATCGGATTCATCATCATGAGTTGAAGACTTGAAGCCAATGCACTTCTTCTTTTTATTGTCATCTTCATCATCTATCTTGATGTTCATCTCATGAGTCATGAGAGATCCAAGAAGTTCCTCCAAGCTAAGTGTATTAAGGTCTTTAGTTTCTTGAATAGCAGTAATCTTAGCTGTCCAATTCTTAAAAATGCACCTAAGGATATTTTTTACCATTTCTGCATTAAAATAGATATTGCCAAGAGATTTTAGTCCATTTATAATATCAGTAAATCTAGTAAACATATTAAAAATAATTTTATCATGTTTATTTTAAACAATTCGTAGTTATGAACTAGCATGCTTATTTTGGATTCCTTGACTTGGTTGGTTTCCTCATGAGTAACCTCAAGTCTATCCCAAATTTCTTTGGTAGTGTCACAAGTTAAGATTCTATTGAACTCGGTGTGGTCAAAAGAGCAATACAAGAAATTCATAACCTTAGCATTCTTTTGAATATCTCTTATGTCACTTTTGATCCATTCTCTTTCAGCTTTAGGGACGATTGCTCCTTTTGCGGTTTTAGTAGGTGATTTTGATCCGTTTATGATTACTCTCAATAGGTCATAGTCTACGGCTTGAATGTAGATTTTTATTATTGCCTTCTAATAATTATAGTTTGTTCCATTGAACAATGGAGGTCTATTGGTGGATTGCCTTTCAAATTGAATAGGTCCAATACTAGTAGTTGTCGTGAAAACTCTTAGACGGTTAAGTAAAAAACAAAAACCCAAGCTCTGATACCAATTGTTAATTCTAGGCAACTCAAGAAATGGTGAATTGAATTTTAAAACGATAATAACAATTTAAAAAAAATTGAAAACATTTTAATATCACAAATAATTATAGCAAGTATAATCAAGGAATAAGGTAATGCGAATATTAAAGAGGTTATGGAGAGAAAAATTGAATCGAATACCGAGATTTATAGTTGTTCGATTTCTTTCAAATCTACATTCACTCCCCAAAACTTACTTTGAGAATTTTCACTAATGTAGAATACTTATGGTGCATTCAAAACCTTTACAACATCAAGACGATCCTACGAAAAATACGCCCCTGTTTTTCTTCTAATATTTGAGTTCTTCTTTGATGAAAATTACTCTAACTCAAAGGATGAAATGTGACTCACTCTTACATACAATAAATGAGGTATTACAATGAATATCACTCACTCTCTTTACAAAATAATTGACAATAAATGATGAGTCAAGATATGAGAAATAAGTGTTGAAATTATGAATAATAAATAAGAGCTTGAGAGATTTGGTATTTGATTCAAACAATTCAACAATAAATGCAAGTCTCTTGTTCTTTAAATGCCTGAAGATTAACTCCTTATATAGACTTTTGAAGATCCATGGCCGTTGGAGGTATATGGGAGCAATAAATGCCAAAAATTCAACCGTTGAACTCATCCGCGTAATTTGAATTTTCGTGGTAGGTGTCGACAAAAAGTGATTTTGGGTCGACACAAATCTTCCGGGACTTCATTCTTTAAGTGATTGGGTCAACTCAAATCTTCGTTAGTGTCGACACAAATTTCGGCATCCTTCTCTCCAACACAACGGTGTCGACACAAATATATTTGGTATAGACTCTTTTTTAACTTCAGCTTCTTAGGAGGGTCTTTTTGTGTCGACTCAAATTGCCTTTAGTATTGACACTAAAAAGTGCAAGAACTCTCAGTAATTTTGTGTCGACTCATTTTGGCTTTCGTGTTAACTCAAAATTCTACAAATAGTCTTGGTAGATTTGTGTCGACTCAATTTTGGTTTGGTGTCAACAAGAACTTCTACAGATAGCCTCGGTTCTTTTGTGTCGACTCAAAATTTAATTTGTGGCAACTCAAATTGGAATACCTAAAACATCTTAGATAAATATGTTAAGGCATTGACTCAATTGTTCAAATGTGTCAACACACTTAAAAGATTCAAGCATTCTTTGCCTTAAGGTGTTTACTCAAATATCAATTTGGGTTAATACAAAATATTTTAGACAAGAACACTTAAGGTCAATCAATTTGTGAGATTAGTCATATCATATGGCTAAAGGTGTCAACTCATTTGTCAATTAGTGTCAACATTACATTTTTTTAAAATAATGAATAATATCTTTTTAAAATAATTTTACTTGAAAAATGATTTATCAAAATCATCAAAATCTAAATAAAAAAACTCTTGGGGCTAACAATAACCCTTACTTTCTTTCACATTTTTCATTTCGTTATCCATATTTCACTTTCATTTCATTAATCAAAATACTAAACCGACGTCGAATGCAACTTATAAAAATCTCTCCATATTCTCCAAACAAGTTACGCGAAACCGTTGGGTAATAAATAGTTCTATAACTCATCACGGCAATACTTGTTTTACAGATCTCACCCGAGGAAACACGACACCCAAATCCGTTTTACGGGGGCTAACCTGAGGGCAACGATTCACAATTTGTGTAAGTTTTCGGTCTTTCACTGCTAAGCTAGTCAAGCTCAACTTATTACATTCGCATCAATCATCATTAGTTCAATATTCGATTAACTACGTCATTATTCATTAACAACTGAGAGTTCATCTCTCCAATTCGATTCCAAATCATTCTCGTTCAATATTCAATTAACATAACATTATTCATTAACAATCGAGAGTCCATCTTCCCAATTTAATTCTCACAATCATATTATTTTCCTCATCATTCGCAATTGTTACATCATTTTATTTTAGATTCCACATCATCAACCTAAATCAAGTTTTATATCATTTCCTTTACATAAGGTATTCATCGAAAACTTATCGTTCATTAAATTACAAGATTTAAACTCATATGTTAAACAAATTTAACCCGTGAATAAATCATAACTTTCACAACTAATCAAATTTCTTACTTAAGTCACAAATTAAATCTTCAAGCAAGCGCGTTATAATACCCCATTTTTTAATTACATAGTTTTATTCATCAAATAATCATCCCAAAAGAATCATAAACCAATATCATATAAATAATTTGAGTTCTCAAAAGTATCGGTTCAATAAATTTACCACAATTCGTCTCATGCATACATTCTCATTTAACATTCTTTATCTTAACACATTCTTTCATCTTCTAATTCATTATTTTCAACCAAACTTTCATAAGCCACTTTCTCATTCTAAGATTTTCATATCTCATCATCTATTGGATTCATTAAGTTCAAGTCTACACTTTACCAAGCATCAATAATGCTTTACTATTCAAGTTCATTACCGCTTTCATTGCACATTTTCAACCTATAAGTGCAACATAGGTTTTATGTAATTCCCTCTACTGATTAAATTCATTTCGTTGTTTGAACCAATTTATCATATTGTTACAAACCCAAATACGTACCAAGTATTAGTCCCTCCCAAAATTTGAATATACATTTGATTATAGTCTTTTAATTTGATTCACTCATAAGGTCCAATTTTATCAATTAACCTCTCGATTCAACTTACAATTCACAATTCAATTAATTATGAGGCTCTTATCATTCTCTAAAATTTCTAGTTAATCAGGTTATATGTATATGTATACATATCGAGAACACAACCACCCAATCTTAATTATTAATTTATTTATAACTCATGGTTCATCTATTTCATATCCAATCCCTTTTTATCACTTGAAATTAAATCAAATATCTTAATTTGAAATTAGGGTTTAATGCTCCACTAAATTCTCGTTATTTAGCTATAATTCTCATATTTACAATCACAATATTACATTTCAATATTCACAAAGCTAGTGTCTTATGGATTAATTCATAATTTCAATTACCATTTCTAATTTCTTATCTCTATTTTTTACTCTTATTTGTCCCATTTTCTTTTCTTTATTTTTTTTTTGAAATCCAAATCTTAGGTGCACAAGTTATCTTATTCAAGAATTTGGTTAAAATTTTCATCGCTTACTCAATAAACCTAAGATTCATAAGACTCAAAGAAATTGGGAACTTTTCACCAAAGTCCTACTTTTATAAATTACTTATACATAGGTTCCATTTCAAATTTTGTTTTCAACACAGTCCTATTCCCAAATAAAATTTCCATTTTATCTATGCTTCTCAATTGCTTCTCATTAGGCGCCAACAAAATGGTAATATTTTCTTTCCAACTTGTTTAGCATAAAAATTTTCACACTGCGCGATGTTACCCGCCACCGTCCTAGTGCGCCACCACCTCCAACGACCCCACCGGCCACTATTGTCTCACATCCAGCACTCTCCGTCCCTCGTTTTCGTCTCTCTCTCGTTTTCCTCTCTCTCTCTCTCTCTCTCTCTCATTTCCACCAACAAAATGGTAATATTCCCATTCCAATTTATTTATCATAAAGATTTCCACACTGCGCGACGTCACCCGCCACCGTTGGCCGACCGACCGCCGTCGTCCCAATGCGCCACCACCTCTGGCGACCCCACCAGCGCTGTCACCGGCCATCGCTGTCTCACATCTGGTGCTCTCCGTCCCTCTCTTCGTCTCTCTCTCTCTCTCTCGTTTCCACCAGTAGAGGAGGATATGAAGTTGGGAGAAACTAGACATTCTACTGCATATCCGATTGGAACTCAGATCTAATGAACAGGCAAAAAAAATATACAGATCCAAGGGAGATGCAATAAATAAATAGATCCGGCCATAAATCCCACAAAATTAGCTTCATCTTTAACATCGAAAGACCCAGGATCCCTCTTTTTCATCTCAGATTTCTTTCACGCCTGCATTGGAGCACGCCTGATGCTGTAGAGGACACAAACTCAACGACAACCAAATTTGAGACGCTGGTGCCGATCGATGTAAAAAAAAATCAAAAAAATTTGTGAATATTTCCATGTATTAAAATGTTTTAAGTTCTCATGTTTTCATAATGTGAATATTTTATAGTAAACAGTATATTTTGTGGCAAATGAGATTGTTCTCATGAAGAATCATCAAACACGATTAAAAAAAATTTAAAATTCAAATCCAAAATTGTTAACGGATGATAAACCCACATTTTAAGTAAGATAATAGAGAAATCATCCCACATTTTAAGCAAGATAATATAGATTAATTTAATTATACACCATAATTGGCAAGATAACTCACATTTTAAGCAAGTTTCCTAATATGAGTTATTTATAGTTAAGTCCTACTTTTAGGAATGTTTCCATAATGTGAATATTTTCTAGTAAACAGTATATTCTGTGACAAATGAAATTGTTCTCATGAAGGATTATTAAACACGATTGAAAAAAAATTCAAAATTCAAACCCAGAATTGTTAACAGATGATAATCCCACATTTTCAGCAAGATAATAGAGATATCATCCCACATTTTAAGCAAGATAATAAAGATTCATTTAATTATACACCCTGATTGGCTCATAGTGGAGTGATGTTCCATCTCTCTCACTAATATGTATGGCAATAACTAACACTTCTCTAATTTATACGTAAGGAAATAACTTACGCTTTAGGATATTGAAACTGGAGTTGGAGTTATAATAGACTATAAAAAATCAAAAATTTTAAAATAGAACCTAAAGTAAATGTGAACTTATGAATAGGATCCAACACTAACACATTTCTAAAAGTATGACCCAATTACAAATAACTCAAAAAAATTCAACACAATCATTCCAAGATGTCAATTTAAAATCTCAAGTTTGCCAAAAAAAACCTATGGTTTATACTTCTAAATCCCAAATCTTGCCAACCAAACTTTGAACTTAACCTTTCATTCATAAATTAACAATTTACATAATTCAATTACTCTCATTGCATGCCCTAGATTTCAACTCCTTGTTCAATTATCACAGAGTTAAGTCAATTACACAAAGGTTAATGAGATTTTAAGGTAATTCTGCAAATCTTGAATTAAACCGTAGCTTTGACTCTTTAAACCACCATTAGTTAGTTACATAGCCACAACTATCGCCTACGAGTGCCCATTTCACAGTATTAATCACAGCGTATGAATCCAAACCAAGTGACCATATATCCATTGGGGTTCAGCTTAATTCTCATGCAATAGTTGGGTTTCATGTAATTAATAACCAAAATCCATCCAAATCAACGCAAAACACCTAATTTAGTCCAAATCCTACCTCTTGGAACCCTTCAGCTTCAAATTTCGCCAAGCACGTAAACCTTAGGTTTCGTCTAGTTTGAATTCTTGCTCCAGGAACTTCGGCCAAGTCGGGTTCTTGCTCCATGAGGCTTCCATACGTTGATTACACTTTGATTCTTCTCCGGTGGCCTCCCAATTCAAAAATCAAAAAAAAAAAAAAGAACATGAGAAAATCAGTGAAAAGAGGGGAAAGGACGAATGGCGCAGAACAGGCGAGGAATATTACCGCGGCTCCTAGGGAATTTTGGGAGTTACTATTACTTTCAATCTCTCTCTCTTTTTTAATTTTTTTATAGTCTTGGTCCATGAATTCCTTGAGAGAATGAGGGGTGAGTGTCTCGACTAGGTCTCTATAAGAACGACAAAGCAGGGAAGAGGAGGAAGAAGAGAAGATGTGGTCGGCGGTGATACTGGTTTTTGAGAATCCCTGATGTCCCC
>JAOTRH010484285.1:0-25025 GCA_034768845.1 Heliamphora exappendiculata | reverse complement strand
CAAAATATTTTAATTAAAATCAAAATTTTGAATTAATTAAATTAACAGGATAAATAAAATAGATATGCAATCATCCACGCAGTTCATATATATATAAATACGATATGCATATATCCCGATTTTATGATCCAAATGAAATACTGAGGTGTTTCAGTCTCCCTGAGAGAATCAACTATTTCAATTTATGTTCGCTTTTGATTCAGTGTCCTGATTGCATCAGGCTTTCCTGATACTATCTGATATATACTGATATATCATATCAGTCTCGTATGCATCAAAAAATCAACACAAAGCAACCCCGGGAGAGAAAAACTGTCGAACCACCACCAGCCACCGCCAGCATCGCCCTGCTGCCGCCTCATCCGAGCTCCGTTTTCAACGAGTTTTATATCGTTGGAAAGCTCTCGAAATATAAAATTTTTTGTCAAAAAATGTGCTGGAAACCTACCCGAAAATGGCTGAAAAACCTGTCCAAAACTCAAAAATACTGCTGTCTGCAATAGCACTGCGTAGCCAACTTCCCATGGCATTTTCGACCTCTTCTCGAACTCGACTTTTGACGTACTTTTTATCAGAAAAAAGCTCTCGAAAATTACTATTTCTCTATAAAAAAACCTGCTAAAAAATAGCTCAAAAAACTTCTGAAAACACTACCCAAAGCTGCTGTCCCCGCACCCAGCGCCGCCGCTTTTAACCGTCAACTTCCTGAGGCCGTTTTGGCCTCATTCGAACTCCATTTTTGACGTATTTTATATTGTTAGAAATATCGTGAAAATTATAATCTTTTTTTCAAAAAATCAGCTCGAAAATAGCTCAAAAAATTGTTAGAAAATTGTCAGGAAGCAGTTGCTGTAGAAAAAATTGCTATTGTTTTTTTTCTTTTTTAATACACTGTTTGCCCAGTTGTTTTTTGGTTTTTGATAATATTTTGAGGTATATTTTACTACTATTTTATGTTTTAAAATTTTTTCAAAAAATAGTTCCAAAAATAGCCCCAAAAATCATAAAAATCATCGCCAGCAAAGCCGCTAGAATTGGGTTATTTTGGTGATTTTTCCTTACTGTTTTGACTTATTTTTTATACTATTTTTTATACATAAATACTGCAGAAAAACTCACCCAAAGAACCATTTAAATCTTACCGCGATCTATGGTTTGTTAAAACCCAAACCACCGCCGGTGCTGCCTCTGTTCTTCGTATTTTTTGACTTGTTCAACTTGTTCTTAAATAATTTAAACAAATATTTAAAAATATAAAGCTAACTATTACATCGATCCTATGTTCCGAAAGCTCACATTCTATCTATCACGGTCAACCCCCGTGATTGAAAAAAATAAATATGATCCACACAATTCAATCAAACATGAAATATAAATGACGATCATAAAATCAAGATTAGAATGCCTGCAAAACAAAATTAGCAACAGTTCCAAAACTATAGGACCCCGATAACTGAAAATAAAAAATAAAACGGCTATGATACCGATTGTTAGAGACAAGACTGCCAAGATCTTTGATTTTACAAACGATTAACGAAAAAAGACTGCACTAACAATCACCAAAACGGGCTCCACATAAAATTTTTAATGACGAACGATCAAAATAAAACGCGTGCACCCGAAGTTAGTTTAGATAAATACCTTTTTACTGGTCGAATCTTCAACTACGATTTGAATCCTAGTTGAAGCTCCTATCAGATCTTCTACTGTATTTTGTTATGCGATTCCCAGCTATAGTGTGGGCTCTAATCCTCCGAGAACTCGTACCGGCAGAACCAGAGCAGCTTTAGTCTTAGAAAACAAGTTATTAAAACTTGTTTAGCCTACCTGCATATTTATAGGGTTACAGTAGGAACCTGTGAAGTAATTATAAGTAAGACTTCCAGTGGAACACAGACACGTATCAGCGATTTTTGTAATTAAGCAAACCTCATAACGATATCTGCAATTATGAAAAACTAGCAGTAATTTTTATAATTTCCATAAAATGCTAAATTACAATTCACACGACTAAAGAACTATAATTGCACTCTAACCATAATCTTAAGACCATATAGCATTGAGCTCCTGTTATTAAATGCTTACCATTTCTCCCCACATTAAGATTTTCGATACCTACCAATTAAATTTAATTACAGATAATTAAATTTAATCGACATCTTGATATTTCTTAAGCCCTTTCGCTTAAATTATTTGACTGCCAAATAATTAAATCCACCTGCAAGATTTGACCCGATCAAAACTTATAAGTTTCCTTAAGGGGGTATCGTTAATCCCGATCTTTCGGGATGTGAATTTCGTCAATAATTAATATTCACCATATAAATAATACCGCTATCTAACTCATCGAGAATATAGACCCATATAAGATCACACCATCTAATGAATCAAAATAACAAATATTAAATATACAAAAAATAATAATTATTTTTGGATTGAGAGGATAAATACTATTCATAATAACCTTGGGATGTGAATTAATTTATATAGGCAGTATAAAATTAATTACCCAAAATATCCCGTTCAATACACATAAAGTGTACTAGCACAAATAGTCGGAATAATAGACCTATTCTATTCTTCGTAACCAAGATAGGCCTACTAAAACTCTGTGCCATAGTCGTACCGATGGTATGTCCATTTCCATCTAAACTGTGAACATAAAACTTATATTTTGCAAGAACCTAAAATCTAATTTTCTGTGTATAAATCGTACTCTACACACCAGATTAAATATTATACAGAATATTGGATATCTATGTATAACAAAGAAATGATAAGCATATATTGGTCATAAAGATTCTTATAAAATAAAAAATTAATTTTATTAAAATAAAATTAAATACTACAAATATTATTTTTAATATACCAACCTTAACACTCTGCACTAATACCATCGGTGGTTTCGTCGGGGAGGCCAGAGAAGAGGGAGATTAGATGTTATCGATGTGGACAGCCAGGGCATCGTGTGTCAAATTGCCCGTAACCAAGGCAGTACCAGGATCCACAGTTGAGGCAGTCCTAGAGTCTCATACTAGATCAGTCACAGGGGAGAGGGCCACCGATTTGTTTTGGATGTGGCCAGAGTGGACATATTCGCAGGAATTTTTCCCAGAGAGAGTGCACCGAGCACAGTGCGCACACCAGAGGGTTAATTTGTGCAGGATCGACAGCAACATCCTGTAGGTTAGACTTCCCGGATTGTAGGTAGTGGGGGTGCTTCAGTTCAGTTGGTGCGGTAGCCGACAGTACCGGGTTATAGCAGACATACTAGGATGACACAGGGAAGAGTGTATGTCCTCGTAGCTCCTAGTTCTTCCAGGGGACCAATCGTTTCTAATGATACAAATATTTCTCTAATGTGTAGAGATACTTTCTGAGTATGCAGGATTTGAGTCAGTTTCTTCATTTCATTTGTTGGGGATTGGTGATAGACTCCGTGGGTGGTGTGTTGTGTTGAGATAGCGGCTGGTGAAGATGTGAGGTTAGGGTGAGTTGTAGATCCTGTGTCTTTGAGATAGTTAGCTGTTGTTTGGGATGCCTGACCTTGTTTGACTATATCCTAGGAATGGTTTGGCTGACCATCTCTTATGCTTGTGTCGATTGCGATTGACATAGTTGTTTCTTTTGGCCTAGTGTTGAATTTCGAGCATGAAATTCTTTTAAGGGGGATAGAGTTGTGAGATGCTGACCCGTTTTCTTTTTTGACATTTTTCAACGCGTGTTAAATGCTTTCGTTACAGCATGTTCATATGTGTTTTTATGCATGTTCGGGTTTAGAGATGTATGCGGGGTTGATTCCCAGGGCCGTTGGGCACTGTGGTGCGAATTTAAAAAAAAAGATATTTTCGTAACCTATAAATATCTCACGTTAGATATTTTCAAAACTATTTTCTTTGAGACTCTTGGGAGTTCTAGTATAAAACCATTTTTAACTGTTTTCATCTGAGACTCGTATGAGTTAAGTTATAAAACCTTCTTTTCTTGGGACTCCTGTGGAGTTGATATCCAAAGCGGTTTTTAAAATGTTTTCCTTGGGGCTCGTGTGAGTCGAAAATTGCACTTCGTTTTCTAAGCATATTTTGTTTATATTGCATGCTTGTCTAGTTTTTGTTGAGTTTTGGCTCAAGGTGTGAGATTTAAAATGTTTTGCAGGTACCGATTACACAGGTTGATTCAGGGGTTGCTAGAGGGGCAGAAGATCTTTTTGTTCGTTTTGAACATGTATGTTATAAAATATTTTTTTCGGTGTTGGAGTCGTGTAAAGTAAAGCCGGTTGGCGATTATATACAATGCATATATATTTTATATTGAGAGTATATTCTCGGGTTGGTTGTTTGTGGGTATTTCACGTGACCCGGAGTTTTGGGCATGACAAGAGGATTCATAGGCAAAATGCATGGGTTTCCTTTTATCCCTTTTTGTTTCTAAAATTGAAACTTTTTTGTTGTAACTATTGAATATCTTGTTTTAATTGGTTGATTTATTGATATATTTCAGAGATTGTAGGTATTTGCTTTGGTTGTTGTTCAAGTATTTTTAAAACATTTTTTAAATTAACCTTCGTAGTATTAAGTTTTTGTAAATGTAGACTATTTTCAACTTTTGTAGTTACTTGGTCTAAGTAAGTATTAGAGTATTATTTTGGATTTTATTTCTAGATCATTAATTTGATTTAATGTATCTAATAAATCATGTTCGGGTTTTGATAATACATTGATTGATAAAACCATTCATGTTTAATATTGCTTGATAATAATCTTGTTGTGTTTGACATTTTATACGACATTGATTATTTGTGTTTTTTATGTCTTCAAAATTCGATTCTGCACTTGATGTAATATCATCATAATTTAATTCTTCTAATACTAAAGATTCATTATTAGATGTATCGAACTCATATTCAAATTGTGAATCATTATCACTAGGAAGATTGGAATTTAGTAATAAATTACATAATTGTTGCTTTAATTCATCTGAACAGTTGAGTTCATTAATTTTTTGTTTAGTGTAATATTTATTTGCAAAATGGCCAATCTTACCACATTTCCAACAAGATTTATCACTACTTGTTGTTGCCGGATTTGTAGATCTTTGATTTTATTAGATTTAGTGTATTTAGATATTTTTTGATATTTAGTACTTTGTTGTCGTTAATATGTTTTATAGGGTTTATAGGATCGGTTATATTTTTTATATTTGGGTTTATATTTATTCTTAAACTTATACCAATTATATTTATACAATTTTCTTTTCTTAATCTTTTTATCTCCATCAAGAGGAGATTTAATGGTGTTATAACCAAATTGATAACAAAATTGACCAAGTTCGGTTTTGCGTAATTGTTTTTCCTTTTTCAACTGATTTTTTAATTTAATATCATTACATAAGACTAATCCTTCAGCACATATTTCATATATTAATTCTTCATATGTATACTGGTGATAAGGAATTAAACCTTAATTTTTATTTCTGATACGAGTTTTTACTTTTTCAACAAATAAGGTGGGAATACCAGCAAGAAACCGCTATTTTTAGAAATCTTGATTAGCATTATTACGTTGATATAATTTTGATAAAAATAAATCTTTATACCATCTAAAATGAGCTAAAGTGGGACACTGTAAATTGATTAATAATTCTTTGCATTTTTCAAGAACAATTTGTGTTTTCCCAACAAAATGTTGAATTATTGATGTAGTAAATGTTGTAATAATATCACTTACAGGAAGACCATTTTCTTCAATGGTTATGCTATATTCATTTCTTTTTACTGATATTAAAATTCTTAATTTTTATTCATCATTTAAATAATAATCCTACCAACCTTTAAGTTGGCCAGAAAACCCTGCTATTTATTAATTCTCCTACTGAAGCATTATTATTAGAGGGATTGTGGGATAATACTACATTAGCAGTCATCATCATATGTTGACCCATTTCAATTATTTGATAGTCTATTTTGCCATCAAGATTCCATTCTATTAAATTTGTTCCATCAAACATCATTGGATAAGTTTTTTCTTCAATTTGTAAATCAATACGTGTTGGTCGAGGATAATAATTTTTTGCTACTAGTTTAGGTGTAGTATATGTTTCTTGAATTTGATTCGGTACTTCTTAAAATTATGAATAGAATTTTTTTAATTCTTTTTCTTCATCATATTCTAGAAAATGTATAGATTTATTATCTTCTTGCTCTTTTACAAGAGTAGATATTGAAGCTTATGTTTTTGTGAGTGTAATAATTTTTGTAATTGTTCCAGAAATTCTTGTGAAGAGTTTTATAATTTATATTTAGAAAAAGGTAAAGGTGTTACCATGGAGGGTGTGGGTATAGGTACTGAATTTGGTGTGACCGCTCGGGCATCAAGATTGTTTACTATATGATAAATAGCATCAATCTTTGTACTTACATTCATTTTAGCAGTAGTTTCGAAGTGTTCAAGACGGTTTACTTGTTCTCCTATGGTTTGGAGATAAGTATTAGTATAATTTAACTGATGGAGAAGAAGTTAATCAGATTTGAAGAAATGACAAGCTTTAATTCCAGAACCTTTTATGACGATTTTACTTGGTAGATGAATAGATTGGGATTCACTACTGTTCGTAGTGGTCCATTTATTTTCAAATGCATTTATGGATTGGGTTAATAATTCTGAAGGAATAATAAGATGATGTTGAGGACAATATATATGATAGTATCATGGAAAGAAACGAATATTAATTTGGGATTCTTTTATGAATTTAATATATTTGCTTTTAATTTATTTTTCTTCTTTTATGATATGATTATATATAAAACATGCATGATTATATTTATTATAATATTATTAAATCCAATGAATTAGTTCAAAGTGCTCCAAAGATGAAATCAAATATACTTATGATAAAAAAATTTAGTACTTCGAAGTAATGGATTGGATTGGATTGGATTGGATTGGATTGGTTTAGTTTAAAAATAATGAATTTGATGCCCAACTTATCGGATCATTTTCAAATATACTCTCCGGTGAAGGTTCATTTGAATTAAAGTGAAATTGATGTTGAAAATATGGAAAAGATTTTAATAAATTGGTCTATGCCTAAAAAGAATATAAACGAACTTTATGATAACAAATTTGAATTAAAACAAACTTATAAAATAAAAAATGTTGAACAAATTTTACCCGTTACAAATCAATATTAAACGTTTCAATTATTAGATCCTACTCTTATTAAAAAATTTCAGCAAAAAGAATTTAATTTTTTACATTTAGGATTAGTTCAAATAGGAATAAAACCTATAAATCATTTAAATTTGAATAAATTTGTTATATGTTCTGTCACGCCACAAACTCTGGGTCACGTGAAACGCCTATAAACAATCTTATAAAACACCAAACCCGATAATACTCAAAAATTAAAGCATACAAGCATATATATATATATAACTTTCAAAAGGCTTACATTACACGGTCCTAACACCGATAAACATGCTAAAAGCATACAGATTCAAAAGAACAAAAAGGAAGACTACAATGCTTTCGCCTGTCCTGCCACCCCGAGTTAACCAGCGTGACCGATACCTAAAAAATATTTCAAATCCCAAACCGTGAATCAATGCTCAGCTGAAACTAGACAAACATGCATTATAAGCAAAACGTGCTCGAAAAATAATGTGCAGTTTTCGACTCACATGAGCCAAAAAAATGGTTTTATATCTAAACTCATACGAGCCCCAGAAGAAAACAGTTGAAAAACGATTTTATAGGAGAACTCCATAGAGTCTCTAAGAAAACGATTTTGAAAATAGTTTTGTATCATGACTCATCAGAGCCTATAAAATAATTTGATATTTGTAGATATAGAACAATGCTTTACCAGCAAAGATAGACTTCTACGAGCCACGACTCCCACGAGCCCCATATGCAACACAGAGCCGACTCTCACAAGCCTTAATAACCATCCTAACATAGAGATAAAGATCCCTACTCAATCACACAGCTACGAGATAAAACCACACACCACGGGATAAAACCGTACACCACGGGATAAAATCGCATACCGCGGGGTAAAACCGCACAACACGGGATAAAATTGTATACTACAAGATAAAATCACATGCCACGGGATAAAACTGTACACTACGGGATAATACCGAATCAACATATGCATAAACAAAACTAAAGCCTTAAATGCTTCAAGACCACATACGATCACGTACCACCCTACCACATGCAAGAACAAAACTAATTAGAGTTCTATAAGGATAGAAGCACGTATAGCCATGACATTCCACATAACGACGTCACATAACCCATCATTTGCTCATCCGAACAACCTTTCCACTCACCTGGACAACCAATGATGTAGAAAATCAAGACCTAACCTGGAGACCAACACCTGAATCTTCCACAAAATGGTTCTCACCAGAAGCCACCTTTAAAACAAAGAACAGACCCACACGTCCTGCACCCACGATACACTAACCATCACGCACACAACCGTGCCTCAACACCCACATGACGTGACCAACACCCTCTCTATGACTACAATTGACAGAACCCCATATTCCAATTAACTAAAAACCATTAGGGGAGAGTACTCGATCGAGCTTTATAACCCAATCGACTGAGAGGACACCACACGACCAACCAAAACCATAAAAAAAAACACCAAACACCCAACAAAAACCCCAGTCGACTAACCTCCCAAGCCCAGTCGACTGAAAACACATTGGAAAATAAAAACCCAGAAAAGAACTAATTCAGTCGACTGGCCTCCAAGGTCCAGTAGACTGAACCCCTTACCCAGCGATCCAGTCGACTGAACAACCCAGTTCAGTCGACTGACCATCGACTAAAATAGTTTTCGACTTGCTGTTTCAGCCCTCTTGAACCCCAAACGAAACTCCCATCCAACACCTTCTGACATACACAAGCCTAAGCCTAACACTAAACTCTCGAAAGAAACACCCAAAACATGATTTCATCCAACTAAAATAGATGAAAAATGGTTTTGAACTCTAAAACCAACGTTTGAAACATAATTCGATTTCATGCATTTTAAAATGGTAAAAATACACACGATTACACGTAGCACCCTTACAAGACATGAGAGTTTAAGATCCTACCTTGTTGAGTTAAAAACTTGACGTATCGACCCACGTGTAAAAATTAAACTTTTTCAGAATGAAATTCTGTTCGAATGAATGCGTAGCCCACTGTGCCAAATAGCAAAAATTCACTGTCGGATCGTAAAAAATCGAGCCTTAGGCCCCCGAGAAGGTAGAGAGAAGGCAGAGAGAAAAAGAAGAAACTTTACAGAGAAGTTTTGAAAATATCTAACGTCAGATATTTATAGGCCATGAAGATATATTTTTTTTGAAACCCGCGCCACAACGGCCAACGTCCCTGGGAACTAACCCCGCATGCATACTAAACCCAAATATGCATAAAAATACATATGAACATGCTGAGATAAAAATGATAAACGCACGTTAAGAAACACCAAAAAAGAAAAATAGGTCAGGGTCTCACAACTTTACCCCGCTGAATTGAATTTCGTCCTTCAAATTCAGCACAAGGTTAAAAGAAAATAACCACGTCGATCGTAATCGACACAGGCATAAGAGATGGTCAGCCACACTATTCCTATGATATAGTCAAACAAGGTCAGGCATCCTAAATAACGGCCAACTATCTCAAAGACAAGGGATCTACAACTCACCTCAACCTCAAAACCTCACCAACCGCTGTCTCAACACAACACACAACCATGGAGTCCATCATCAACCCCCAACAGATGAAATGAAGAAACTGGCCCAAAGCCTGTATACTCAAAAAGTACCTATGCGCACTAGAAAAGTATCTATATCATCCAACATGACCGGTGCCCTGGAAGAACTGGGAGCTTTAAGTGTATACGCTCGGTTCTGCGTCATCCTGGTTTGTTCACCATAACCCGACACTGTTGGCTGCCGCACTGACTGAACTAAAGCACCCCTACTTGCAATTCGAGAAGTCTGAACTGTAGGATGCTATTGTCGATCCTTCACAAATGAACCCTCTGGTGTGCCTACTGTGCTCAGTGCACTCTCTATGTGGGGATAGTTCCTGCGAATATGTCCACTCTAACCACATCCAAAACAAATTACCAGCCCTCTCCCTTGTGACTGATCTGGCACAGGACTTTGTGACTGCCTTAATTGTGGATCCCAGTACTGCCTCGGCTGCGGGCATTCTGGCACATGGTGTCTCGGCTGTCCACACCGATAACATCTAACCTCCCTCTGGTCTGGCCTCCTCGACGAAGCTATTGATGGTGATAGTGCAAAAAACTGCTGTGGTAATCTAGATGGATGAAAACTAAGGCCAGAGGACTTCTGCCTCTTGTCGGAATGCGCACATGTCTGTGCCTCTGTCCCACCCTGTGGTGTCCTAGCCTCCCAGGAAGCTTGAATCTCTACCAAAGTATTCTTAATCCTCACTGCTGCCTCCACCAGCTCTGTAAACACACACAGCCCCATGTCGGCCACTCTATCTCTGATCGCGGACCTCAAACCCCGCTCAAACAGCCTTGACCTCAGCTTGCCATTCGCCACCAACTTTGGTGCAAAACAAGACAGGCTAGTAAACCTAGCCTCATACTGCATAACACCCATCGCTCCCCAGGTGACAGTATAGAACTCTTCTCTATACAAGTCTCAGAATGAAGCAAGAATATTTCTCCAGAAAAACCCCTGCGAACGCTGCCCATGTGACACCCACAGTATTTCTGACATACTTCCACCACTTGTGAGCATCACCCCTCAACTGAAACGTGGCAAAAGAAACCCATAACTCATCCTCAGCTATCTGCAGCATGTCAAGGATTCGAGTCATCATTTCTAACCACTCCGTAGCCACTATAGGATTAGGGTCCCCAGCGAAAGTAGGAGTATCCATACGCCTGAACTCTCGCATCACCACTGTAGCCCTCGACTCAGGCACTTCCTCTCTAACAGTCTCACCTTTAGCTGCCTCAACCAGCTGCTGGATACAACCAACCAGCACACGCAACATCTCAGTCGCGTCCATTGGTCTCTGGGTTGCATTTACATTCCCAGCATCAGGGATAGGCGCATCCCCCTGGCTAAAACCACAGCTACGGCCTCGACCAAGGCCTCGCCCGCTCCGCGCAGACATCACGTCTACATGAAAGAAACACATAACATAAAATGTAGCATATAGCATAAACGTAAGCATACGAACACATTGTCACATAGGTCTATGCTAAACAAACTCCACATACAGAGGAGAACTGACAAGAATGACATGTCAATTTGGATAATCTACTTAGATTCCCTACTAGAAATCATATCATCTAAATACGTTTCTAACTTGGATCCCAAGTTTGTTAATCCAAACGTCCAAAGGCAAGACTAATCAATCATAAGGTTCAACCCCCATGCTCACGTACACATAGCTTTCACACATTTAACATACTAACACGTTCATGTTATCAAAACATTAAAACACATGCAGTCAAGCACACGCAATCAACCTTACACAGTGATGCACCCTCTTCCCACAGCTCTTAGATAATCGAACCCAGAGCTCTGATACCATTCTGTCACTCTCCAAACTTCGAGTCATGTGAAGCGCCCATAAACAACCATATAAAACACCCAACCCGATATTACTCACAAATTAAAGCATACAAGCATTTAATATATATATCCGCCAAAAGGCTTACATTACACGGTCCCAACTTCGATAAACATGCTAAAATCTTACATAATTCAAAAGAACAAAAAGGAAGACAACAACGTTTCTGCCTCTCCAGCCACCCAGAGTCAACCAGCGTGACCGGTACCTAAAAAATTTCAAATCCTACAAGTGAGTCAAAGATTAGCAAAAACTAAACAAGCATGCAATATAAGCAAAATGTGCTCGAAAAATGATGTGCAATTTTTGACTCACGCAAGCCATAAAAATAGTTTTATATCTGAACTCATACGAGCCCTAGAAGAAAACAGTTGAAAAACGATTTTATAGGAGAACTCCCAAGAGTCTCTAAGAAAATGATTTTGAAAACAGATTTGTATCACGACTCATCTGAGCCTAGAAAATAACTTGATATTTATAGATATAGAACAATGCTTCATCAGCAAAGATAGACTCCTACGAGCCACGACTCCTACGAACCCCACATGCAACACAGAATCGACTCTCACGAGCCTTAATAACCGTCCTAACATAGAGATAAAGATCCCTACTCAAACACACTTCCATAGGATAAAACCGCACACCACGAGATAAAACCATACACCACAGGATAAAATCACAAATCATGGGATAAAACCGCATATCACGGGGTAAAACCGCACACCACGGGATAAAATCGTAGACCACGGGATAAAATCGTAGACCACGGGATAAAATCGCACAGCACAAGATAAAATCGTACACTATGAGATAACACCAAATCAACATATGCATAAACAAAACTAAAGCCTTAAATGCTTCAAGACCACATAAGATCACATACCACCCTACCACATGCAAGAACAAAACTAATCAAAGTTCTATAAGCATAGAAGCACGTATAGCCATGACATTCCACATAACGACATCACACAACCCATCATCTGCTCATTCGAATGACCCATCCACTCATTGGGACAACTAACGATGTAGAAAACCAAGACCTAACTCGGAAACCAACACCTGAATCTCCCACAAAACGGTTCTCACCAGAAGCCACCTTTAAAACAAACAACAGACCCACACGTCCTGCACCCATGAAGCACCAACCATCACGCACACAACTGTGCCTCAACACCCGCATGACGTGATCAACATCCTCTCCGTGACTTCAATTGACAGGACCCCATAGTCTAATCAATTAAAAACCATTAGAGGAGAGCAGTCGATCGAGCCCCATAACCCAATTGACTGAGAGGACACCACACGACCAACCAAAACCACCCAAAAAAAACACCAAACGCCTAACACAGGGCCCTAGTCGACTGACCTCCCATGCCCAATTGACTGAAAATCCACTGGAAAATAAAAACCCAAAATAGAACGGTCACGCCCCAAATACCAGGGTCACGCGAAAGCCCACCAAAGCACCAATTTATCATGAAAATAGGTTTTCAGTTGGAAATAAAAAATACAACATTTGGATAAAAGATTTTTGAAGGATCAACTCTCATAAACAATAAATATGCATTCTCATACATGAATAAGCATATCGCCAAAAGGCGTATAAAACTAGCCTTCACACGCATCACATGTAAAAATACATGTCTCAAAAAGGAAAACTATAGCAAGTCTTCCATCACCTCTGCAACTAGGTGAACTCCGCGTGCTCACCTGAAAAAAGTTTTACAGCAAAAATTCCACACCGTGAGCCAAAGCCCAATAAAAAAAATAGATTATAAAGCTGTAATACAGGTCATTGCAATCATATGGTGAGAGCTAGCTCAACCACAAATCCAAACAGGTTTTTCTCTAAAAAACCACATGCTTTAATCCTTGAAACTATGCATATAATCCTGAAAGATATCATGCCACAGTTAAAAGAAAGCAGTAAAACACAACATTCTCGACTCGGGACACGCAGCCGAGGAGATACAATAAATGTAATCCTATGTACGGACTTTGCCACACCAATAAATGTAACAACTATAGACGCTTGTCCATTACTCTACAGCCGTGCAGGGTCCAATAAGTAATGATAAGTTCTATACGGAGTCACGACAACGACGCCATTAACGGAGGCAACCGACAAATACTTAATTTACAGAACTTGAGCATGAGGGAACTAAGCACCCACACGACTCAATTTATGGGGACTAATCCGAAGGAAATGAGTACCTATGCTGCGCACATTTTTGAACTTGCATCGAAGAGCAATGAAAGCCCAACTCAACAATACCCACTGTCATGGTACATCTATGGAAAATATTTTAAAACCCACAAATAGATATACAACACATGTATATAAGGAGATCCAATCCATGAACCATGGAGATCAAACAAAATAGGTAAAATATATTTTTGCCCAAAACGTTTTAGAAGTTGAGACTCAACCCCAAAGGTTAGCTCCAAACCTCCAAAACATGTTTTCACAACTTCCACAAAACTCCTCATTTTCAAACCTCCTTTTTTTTTGAAAACTATAGGAAGACACCACATTCTAGGACCCTACGGGCTCATAGAACTCACCCCAATCTCACAACTCTTCTTCTCACACAAAAGAAGAAAAAGG
Source organism: Heliamphora exappendiculata (assembly GCA_034768845.1). Lineage (NCBI taxonomy): Eukaryota > Viridiplantae > Streptophyta > Magnoliopsida > Ericales > Sarraceniaceae > Heliamphora > Heliamphora exappendiculata. The sequence continues at coordinate 10,784 of JAOTRH010484285.1, read as the reverse complement.
TCAACACCAACCTAAAAGGTGTCGACATAAACAGCGGAGGTGTCGATACAAACAGAAAATGTGCCAATACAAACAGCGGAGGTGTCGACACAAATAGAAAATGTGTTGACACAAACATCAATAAAATACTCAACACAAATAGAAGGTAAATGTGTCGACACAAATAGAAATTGTGTCGACACCAACAACAAAAATGTGTCGACGCAAAAGAACAGAGAGTTCAACGTCATAGTCACTGAAACGTGCTCAACACCCTAGAAGGAAAATGTGTCGACCCTAACAAAAAAAAGTGTCGACACAAAAATCCAAAATTCTCAAATTTCAGAATAAGCTACAGGCGATGGTAAAAAAATAAACCCAAGCTACTGGAATAACTTCTCAACTCTAAATTAAACCAACCAAACACTCTCTTAACAACCCACGGCCATACAGAAACCCAAAATAACAAAGGTACACCGAAAGAAAAGCCTCAAAATCCTTTTCCTCCAACTGAAATCCACCCAAAAGCGATTTTGAACCAAAATCCAACTTTGAAACATTAACTAACTTTTCATGTGTTTTTAAACAGTAAAAACACATATGATTACACGTAGTACCCTCTAACAGTTATACAGTCTAGGATTCTACCTCGGTGAGTTAAAAACTTGATGTCTCGATCCACGTGCAAAACTAAACTTCGCCAGAATGAAACTCCGTTCGGATGAAAGCGTAGACCATCGTGCCAATAACAAGGATTAGCAGTTGGCTTGTCAAAATCAAGCCCCCGACCCTCAAGAAGTTAGAGAGAAGGTAGATGTTTTGATTTGAGAAAAAGAAACTTAGTCTCCAAGCTTTGCAAAATATCTCTACAAATATCTAAAGGCTAGATATTTATAGGCCAAGAAAATATCTTTTTCAAAAATATCTTTTTTCTTAAAATTCGCACAAAAACTCCCTATAACCCCGAAAACCTACCCCGCTTGCTTATTTCAACACAAACATGCATCAAAACCCATAAATCATACATCGTAGAAATATATATGCAAAAACACGTCAAACATTTATAAATCTCAAAAAGAGACGGGTTCAGGTCTTATAACTCTCCCCCTTTAAGGAATTTTTCCTCTGAAATTCACTACAAGATCACAAAGGAAAAAGCTCTGGATATCTAACACGCATCCCCGACTCTATCTCCCATGTCACTTCTTCAACCCCATGATGAAGCCATAGGACCTTGACATAAGTAAATGTTCTGCCCCGCAACACTTGCTCCTTCGTATCAAGAATCTTCACCGGATGCTCCTCATACGTGGCATCCTTGTCAACCCGTAGCTCAGCCCAATCTAACACATGTGAAGGATCAGGCTCGTACCTCCGAAGCATAGAAACATGGAACACGATATGCACGAATGCTAACTGAGGTGGCAAAGCCAAACGGTGAGCAACCTCCTCAATCCTATCAAGAATCTCAAAAGGTCTAATGAATCGAGGTGATAGCTTCCCGCTACGACCAAACCTCATCAAACGTCTATGAGGTGAGACCTTCAGGAACACATGATCCCCCACTACAAACTCCAAAGGTCTTCTCCTTTGATCTGCATAACTCTTCTGGCAGCTCTGAGCTGTCTGAAGATGCTGGCGAATCACTGCGATCTTCTCTGTCATCTCCCGCACCAAGTCGGGTCCCAAGACTGTGGTCTCTCCCACATCTGTCCAACATACTGGTGACCTACACGGCCTACCATACAAAGCCTCATACGGTGCCATCTAAATATTGGACTGATAGCTATTATTGTATGCAAACTCTGCTAACGGTAGATGATCCTCCTAAGAACCCCTGAAGTCATTCACACGTGCCCTCAACATGTCCTCGAGAATTTGTATGGTCCTCTCAAACTAACCATCTGTCTGAGGGTGAAAAGCAGTACTGAACATCAAGTTCATCCCCAAAGCCTCTTGAAGACTCTGCCAAAAGCGCGATGTGAAGCGCGGGTCTCAGTCAGAAACAATAGACACTGGCACTCTATGCAAGCAGACTATCTCTCTAACATACAAAAGACTCAATCGGTCCATCGAATCCTTCACACGGATAGGGAGAAAGTGTGCAAACTTTGTCAACCTGTCAACCACAACCCAAATGGCATCGTGTCCCCTAGGTGATCGATGAATTCCTGACACAAAGTCCATCGTGATGTTCTCTCACTTCCACTTAGATACCGGTAATGGCTGTAACAATCCTCTCAATTTCTGGTGCTCCGTCTTTACCTGCTGACAGGTAAGGCACCGAGAAACAAACTGAAGCACATCCTTCTTCATTCTTGTCCAATAAAACTGACGACATAAGTAATGGTACATCTTCGTGCCTCTAGGATGCACTGCGAGGCGTGAATGATGACACTTATGTAGTAGATCAGCTCAGCATAACTCTAGCACAAGCAACCTCCCGGCTAACCTCAAACTCTGGTCTAACCCACAACCCATCCTGCTGTATCCTCTCCACTAGCAACACGATCTCGTATCATCTGAGCTTCTTGATCCGTCTATTGGACCTCTAACACTCGTGCAATTAATGCTGGTTGTGAAACTACTAAAAACAAAGTAGCCTCCGTTGTTGTATTCCTAAGGCACAAATCAAACTCCCTGACCTCTCTAAGCATGTCCCATTCTCGTATAGCAATAGAAGCTAACAAGCCATGAGATCTCCTGCTAAGAGCGTCAGCTACAATGTTGCCCTTCCCTAGATGATACTGCAAGTGAAAATCATAATCCTCCAACAGCTCCATCCATCGTCATTGGCGCAAGTTCAGATCCTTCTGCGAAAACAAGTATTTTAAGCTCTTGTGATCGGAGAAAACCTCAAAATGCTCACCATAAAAATAGTGATGCCATGTCTTCAAGGCAAAGACCACGGCTGCCAATTCCAGATGGTGTGTCGGGTAGTTCTTCTCATGGATCTTCAGCTGCCGGGAACCATAGGCTACAACCTTCCCTTTTCGCATCAAGACACAAGCCAAACCATCGTGTGATACATCACAATACACTGTATATCCCAAGCCTCGCTCTGGGATAATCAACACTGGCGTGCTAGTCAACCTCGTCTTCAGCTCCTGGAATGCTGACTCACAGGACTCGCTCCACACAAACACAACTCCCTTCTGCGTCAGAAGCGTCATCGGTGCAACAAGTCTCCCAAAGTTCTTCAAAAACTGCCAATAGTACCCTGCTACAAATCTCAAAGACGTTCTTCGATCGCTCTTAACCGTCCACATCATCTTTCTTCGACGAATCCACCGCTACTCCGTCTGTCGACACTACGTGTCCAAGAAATCTCACTTCGGACATCCAAAACTCGCACTTCTTGTACTTCACGAACAAGCAGTGCTTTCTCAAAGTTTGTAGAACGATACGCAGATGGTCCTCATGCGCCTCCCTAGTAGGTGAGTAGATGGGAATATCATTCACAAACACTACCACAAAACTGTCCAAGTATGGATGAAAGATGCAGTTTATCAAACCCATAAACGTCACTGGTGCGTTCGTCAGACCGAACGACATAACCAAAAACTTGTAGTGACCATAGCGAGTCCAAAAGGCGGTCTTTGCTATGTCCTCGCCCCTAATCCGCAACTGGTGGTATCCTAGTCGCAAATCGATCTTTGAGAAGCAGCTCGACCCCTTCAACTGATCAAACAAATCATCTAGCCTCGGCATAAGATACTTTTCCTTTACTATCACTTGATTCAGCTTTCAGTAATCGATGCACAAATGTAAGGGTCCATCTTTTTTCTTGGAAAAAAGAGCAAAAGCTCCCCACGGTGAAGTACTTGGGTGTATAGACCCCCTATCTAGTAGCTCCTGAAGCTGTACCTTGAGCTCACGCAGCTTAGTGAGTGCAAACTGATAAGATGACATCGAGATGGGAGCAGCCCCTTGAATCAACTCAATAGAGAACTCTACCTCACGGCTCGGTGGTAACTCAAATAGATCATCTGGAAAGGCATCAGAATAGTCGCAGACCACCGGAGGTAACTCTCCTCGAGTCCTAATCCCCTCGTCCAACATGAGAGCTGCAAAAAAGAAGCCCAGGTTGCCCTGGTTCTGCCCAACACCGGGCATAGATCTCAAACCTTCATCTCGGTCACCCAAAAAGAAAAAATAATCTCCCGCTGGTGTACAGATCGTTACCCTTCGTCGATCGCAATCGATAAAGACACGATAGGTGGTTAGCCAATCCATCCATAGGATGACATCAAACGCGATCATGTCTAGAATGATAAAGTCGAACCCTAAACAACGACCGGCGACCTCCAACACACAGGATCTACATACAAGACTCAAGGTCACACTCCCACTGACTAGGGTCTCCACTCTCAAAACACTACCCAACAGGTCTGTTTTCAACCCCAAAGAAGATGCAAAAGCAAATGAGATAAACGAATGTGATGCTCCCGTGTCTATGAGAACACTGGCCCATGATCTAAAGACTAGAAGAGTACCTCTGATCATAGAGGTAGTAGCAGCAGCATCAGGCACGACTGGTGCTCTAGATGAACAGGGATTGGCTAGAACATAAGCTCTGGCCGGTGCACTGTGGTCCTGAATTGTAGACTGTCTGCCTGACTGCACTGAAGCGCCCCCTTTGCAAATCTGGATGGCTGACATCCCTGAGCAGATGGAGTAACAGAAGCTCCAACTGTGCTCCCCTGTTTAGGGTAATCCCTGCGGATGTGCCCAAACTGGCCACACTCAAAACATACCACTAGCCCTCTTCCCTGAGCCTGCGACTGCGACTTTACTGGCGTCGGATTATGGCACTCTGCCGCACGATGTCCAGCCTGCTGGCATCTAAAACAAACAAACTCCTTCCTTTGCTCTGACCTTCCCGTTGAAGCCACGAGTGGCACGGATGCAGAAGATTGCGGCAGATACGACCCTACCAGATGCGAACGTGGACCAGATGTCCGTTGGTGCTTGTTCTCCCTGTGCCCCTGACCCTGTGTACGTTCCCCTCCTTACTGACACCGACTGTCTCTGTCTCGACGCATCTCATTCAGAGTGTCCTCCACTTTCATGGCCATCTGTACTAGCTCTATGAAGACTTACATCTAGAATGCCGCCACTCTATCTCTGATAGCGGGCCTCAAACCCCTCTCAAACTACTTCGCACGGAACTCATCAGTCTGTACGATCTCCTGTATAAACTGGGACAGACTGGTGAACTCAGCCTCATACTCCACCACTGACATAGTTCCCTGAGTCAAAAATAGGAAATCCTCTCTGTAGCGATCCCTCAACGTCGCTAAAAAGTATTTCTCCAGAAATACCTTCGTGAATGCCTCCCACGTGCCAGCAACTATAGTCTTGGTGAACTTCCACCACATGTGCGCACTCCCCATTAGCTGGAAGGCAGCAAAAGTAACCCTTAGATCATCCTCCTTAATCTAAAGCGTGTCCATGATCCTGGTGACCAACTCTAGCCATTCAGTGGCAATAATGGGGTTGGGATCTCCAAAAAAGGTAGGAGGGTGCAAACGGAAAAACTCATGCATTGCGACCATCGCCCTCGATTTTGGTACACTCTCCCTACCCCTAGCGGCCTCAGCTAGTTGTCGGATGGAGCCGACCATCTCACGCAATAGATCTCCCTCAACAACAGGTCCTTGGGGTGCATTAGCATCCCCAACATCTAGGACTGGAACGTCCCTTCGGCCAAAACTACGGCCTTGGCCTCGACCACGGCCTCGTCTACCCTGCGTAGACATAACTCTATACGAAAGTAAGATAACAGGGTAAGCTTCTGACAACATGTTATGGCTAACGTAAAAGACAGATAAGCATGCTAACACATACCCACTTAATATCATGTCATCACATCTCATATACTAAGGAGAACCAACAAGAAAGACTCGTCACTTTGAACAACCTACTCAGATTCTTAGCTAGAAATCACGTCTGCGAAACGCATCTCTAATATGGCTCCCAAGTATGTTAACTCAAATGCCCGAAGGCAAGACTAATCAATTCCAAGGTCTGCCTTCATACCCACATAAGCAAGCAATCATGCGTATGTTAACATATGCTAAAACATAAGCAATCAAGCACACGCACATCCTCACAAGGTGATGTACCCTCATTTCCATGGCTCATAGGTATTCGAATCCAGAGCTCTGATACTAAGTTGTCACGCCCCGAACACCAGGGTCACGCGAAAGCCCACCAAATCACCCATTTATCATGAAAATAGGTTTTACAGTTGGAAATAAAAAATATAATATTTGGATAAAAGATTTCCCAAGGATCAACTATCATAAACAATAAACATGCATTCTTATACATGAATAAGGATATCGCCAAAAGGTGTACAAAACCAGCCTTCACAGGTGTCACATGTAAAAATACATGTCTCAAAAAGAAAAACTACAGCAAGTCTTCCATCACCTCTGCAACTAGGTCAACTCCACGTGCTCACCTGAAAAAGATTTTACAGCAAAAATCCCACACCGTGAGCTGAAACCCAATAAAAAAAATATATTGTAAAGCTGTAATACAGGTCATGCAATCATATGGTGGCAGCTAGCTCGACCACAAAAGCCAAACATGTTTTTGTCTAAAAAATGATACGTTTTCATCCTTGAAACTATGCATATGATCCTGACAGATATCAGGCCACAGCTAAAGAAAAGCAGTAAAACATAACATTCTCAACTTGGGACACTCAGTTGAATAGACACAATAAATGTAATCTTATGTACCAACTTTGTCACACCAATAAAGGTAACAACTATAGACTCTTTTTCATTACTTTATAGCCGCGCAGGGTCCAATAAGTAATGACAAGTTCTATACGAAGTCACGACAACGACGCCATTAATGGAGGCAACTGACAAATACTTAATTTACGAGACCTGAGCCCGAGGGAACTAAGCACCCACACGACTCAATTTACGAAGACTAACCCGAAGGAACTGAGTACCTACGCTACGCACTTTTTTGGACTTGCACCAAGGAGCAATGGAAGCCCAACTCAACAATACCTACTGTCATGGTACATCTATTGAAAATATTTCAAAACCCACAAATAAATATACAACACATGTATATAAGGAGATCCAATCCATGAACCATGGAGATCAAACAAAATAGGTAAAATATATTTTCACCCAAAATATTTTAGGAGTTGAGACTCAACCCCAAAGATTAGCTCTAAACCTTCAAAACACGTTTTCACAACTTTCACAAAACTCCTCATTTTCAAACCTCCTTTCTTTTGAAAACTACAGAGAAACACCACATTTTAGGACCCCACGGGCTCATAGAACTCACCCTGATCTCAAAACTCTTCTTCTCACACAGAGGAAGAAAAAGGTCAACACCAACCGAAAAGGTATCGACACAAACAACGGAGGTGTCGACATAAACATAAAATGTGTCAACACAAACAGCGGAGGTGTTGACACAAATAAAAAATGTGTCGACACAAACATCAACAGAATACTCAACACCAACAGAAGGTAAATGTGTCGACACAAATAGAAATTATGTCGACACCAACAACAAAAAGGTGTCGACACAAACAGAAAATGTGTCGACACAAAAAAATAGAGAGTTCAACGTCATAGTCACTGAAGCGTGCTCAACACCCTAGAAGGAAAATGTGTCGACCCTAACAGAAAAAAGTGTCAACACAAAAATCTAAAATTCTCAAATTTTAGAATAAGCTACAGGCAATGGTAAAAAAATAAACCCAAGCTACTGGAATAACTTCTTAACTCCAAATTAAACCAACCAAACACTCCCTTAACAACCCACGGGCATACACAAACCTAAAACAACAAAGGTACACCGAAAGTAATGCCTCAAAACCCTTTTCCTCCAACTGAAATCCACCCAAAAGCGATTTTGAATCAAAATCAAACTTTGAAACATAAACTAACTTTTCATGTATTTTTAAACGGTAAAACACATATAATTACACATAGTACCCTCTAACAGTTATATAATCTCAGATCCTACCTCGGTGAGTTAAAAACTCGACGTCTCGATCCACGTATAAAATCAAATTTTGCCAGAATGAAACTCTGTCCAAATGAAATCATAAGCTACCGTGCCAATAACAAGGATCGACAGTTGATTTGTCAAAACCATGCCTCGGGCCCCCAAGAAGTTAGAGAGAAGGTAGAGGTTTTGATTTGAGAAAAAGAAACTTAGTCTCCAAGCTTTGCAAAATATCTCCACAAATATCTAAAGGCTAGATATTTATAGGCCAAGAAAATATCTTTTTCAAAAATATCTTTTTTATTTGAAATTCGCACAGAAACTCCCTACAACCTCGAGAACCAACCTCGCATGCTTATTTCAACACAAACATGCATCAAAACGCATAAATCATACATAATTGAAATATATATGGAAAACACGTCAAACATATATAAATCTCAAAAAGAGATAAGTCCAGGTCTTACAAGAATTAATTCAGTCGACTGACCTCCAAGGTCCAGTCGACTGAACCCCTTACCTAGTGATCCAGTTGACTGAATAACCCAGTTCAGTCGACTAACCTCTGACGAAAATAGTTTTTGAGTTGTTATTCCAACCCTCTCGAACCCCAAACGAAGTCTCTAAACTCCCATCCAACACCCTCGGTTATACACAAGCCCAAGCCTAACATCAAACCCTCGAATGAAACACCTGAAACATGATTTCATCCAATCAAAATCGACGAAAAATAGTTTTAAACCCCAAAACCAACGTTAAAAACATAATGCGATTTCATGCATTTTAAAATTGTAAAAACACACGATTACACGTAGCACCTTTATAAGACATGAGAGTCTAGGATCATACCTCGTTGAGTTAAAAACTCGACGTCTCGACCCACGTGCAAAAATTAAACTTTACTGGAATGAAATTCTATTCGGATGAACACGTAGCCCACCGTGCCAATAGCAGGGATCCGTTGTTGGATTGTCGAAAATCGAGCCCCGGGCCCCCGAGAATTTAGACAGAAGGCAGAGAGAAAAAGAGAAAATTTTGGCAGAGAAGTTTTAAAAATATCTTTTAAAAATATCTAACGCCAGATATTTATAGGCCACGAAAATATATATATTTTTAACCCGAGCCACAATCACCAACGGCCTCAGGAACTAACCTCGTTTGCATATCTAAATCCGAACATGCATAAAAACATGTATAAACATGCTAATACAAAAATGGTAAACATATGTCAAAAAATGCAAAAAAAGAAAAACAGGTCGGGGTCTCACATGTTCATTGGTAGATTTACGTCATAATTCTTATTCTGATGCATTATTAGGAACTATTAAAACTAGCTTACTTCATGGCCCTTTGGACACTATGAATGGAATATTATGCTCTTTGGGTTAAAAAATGCTATCTCAGAATTTCAGGGAATCATGAATGATATATTTAATAATTATACTCAATTTTGTATTGTTTATATTGATGATATCTTAATATTTTTTTCATCAATATCTCAACATATTAAATATTTACAGAAATTTTATAATATTATTAAATCCAATGGATTAGTTCTAACTGCTCCAAAGATGAAATTATTCCAAACCAAAATAAGATTTCTTGACTATAATATTTAGCAAGGCACAATAATCCCAATCGATAGATCTATAGAATTTGCAAATAAATTTTCAGATAAAATTTTGAATAAAATCCAATTACAAAGATTCTTAGGAAGTTTAAATTATATTAAAGAATTTTTTCAAGATATGCATAAAGATATAAAATTATTATACCAAAGATTAAAAAAGAATCCAAAATTTTGGACAAAACAACATACAAAAGCTGTCCAAAATATTAAACAACATGCAAAACAACTTCCGTGCTTATGTTTACCTATTACTAATGCTTTTAAAATTATTAAGATCGACGCCTCTGATATTGGATATGGAGGTATATTAAAATAAAAATATCAAGGTGAAAAACAATTAATTCGATATACCAATGGTGTATGGAAACCTGCTCAAAGTAATTATTCCACAATTAAAAAAAAAATATTATCAATTATTTTATGGGTCACTAAATTTGAAAGTGATTTATTAAACAAAAATTTTTATTAAAAATTGATTGTAAAGCTGCAAAAGATGTTTACAAAAAAATGTTTAAAATGTTGCTTCAAAACAAATATTTTTTCATTGGCAAGCTATTTTATCTATATTTGATTTTGATATTGAATTTATTAAAGGAGAAACCAATTCTCTACCTGACTTTTTGATTCGACAATTTTTGCAGGGTTCACAAGTTCAATCTTCAATCTTTCTAATGTTCAAAGATAAAGGTATAATGACTGATACTCCCCGTAACTCGACACGCATACAATCTATGAAAGATAATACTCCATTTTAAAAGATTTCAAATGCGCATCCCTATATTTCCAATGAAACCCTTTTTCTCATTATCCCTCTTGAAAAAGAAGAATATAAGGTGATATTATCAAAGGGTGGTCAGGAGAAACTTGTGGCTATTGCCCAACTTATTACAAGATATGTATATATATATATATATATACACACACACACACACACAAGAAGTGTAATTTTGGCTCACGACCCGTGGGCGTTCCACGCCAGGCCTAAGACCCACCACTAATCAAGTTTGGCCCGACCCGCCCTAGGCCAGAGCCTGCCTAAGCCCAAAAATTCCATGATCAGGCCTGAGTCACTCCCTAAAGCTTGCAGGCCAGCTCGAGCTCGAGGCCCCACCTATGGCTCGTCTCGTGGCCCGTGCACATCACTCACCCCCAATAGCTATATTTCTAGCCCAGTCCCGTC
>JAOTRH010484274.1:0-25027 GCA_034768845.1 Heliamphora exappendiculata | reverse complement strand
ATTCACTAATAGTTAAATATTTAATTTCTTTATATTAAAAAGTAGTAATCGTAATTTTTTGTTAATTTTTTAGTCTAAACTATTTCTATTTTTTAACATATTTGTTTGGACTAAAATTGTAAAAGTGGCTTTAAAAAAGGAATAAAGAATATAAAAATATAAAATATATATACTTTTACAAAAGCGGTCTGGATTGGTTTGAATCAGTTTTACTTTAATAAAAATTGAGAACTGAACATTATACAACGGTTCTAGAAAATTGAGAATCAGACCCAAACTGTTTTAAGATAGAACCATACTAAACCATATGGTTCAAACTGGTACCATTCAATTTTACTGGTTATTCTAAATTTTTTGTGCACTCCTAAATTACGATTATTAAGGATCATGCAAGACAAATTTTGGAGAGATGATACGTAATATTGAAGTAAGGGTTTATCCTCGAGTTATCAGTATAATTTTCTTGTATTTTGGCCCATGGTACCAGAACAAAAGACATAAGTTGCATTAGTAGTTCTTGCTCCCACACAAATAAACTTCTTCTGAAATTTAAATACCATTCAGATTGGGGAACAGAATTATAAAGATCAACCAACTTACCTGAATTATTCATTGACAGGAGGTAAAATCTTTGAATAGCTTTAAAAAGCAATTTGTCATCACACCAAGTGTTTAGTCATAAATTTGTCAATACGTGATCCCACTCCACCGAAAAACTTTGAAAAATGACAGGTTCATAAATTTGGAGACAGAATCAAACACTCCTCTCACATTAGGTGAGTTTTATAATTATATAAGACTCACTCTATGTGAGAGGAGTGCGTTCAAATCTATATTCAATGAGTATGCATATAACAAAACTTAAAAATTTTTATTGACAACGGAGTGAAAGTTAGAATTAACAAACCAAATACTTTTACAAGTAAGATGAAATGGTTGGCAATAAGCTAGCCAAAACTAGCCAAGGCAAAACTCAGAATAAACAAAATTAACAAAATAGCTACAAGGACTAATAGGGGCCTAGCTGCTGCTCTAACCAGTGGGGAAATTTCTCAGCATCTGACTCCTTCCGGCCTATACAACTTCAATGTAGTAGTACAAGGCAGCCTATAAAGAAGATACTCAATCGAAAATGTCTTGTCTTCAGTTTGATTTGGACCAAAAGGCCACACGATACTTCACAAGATCAGTTAGGCTACCCTAGTCCAGTTTCCTACCACTGAAAATAAGCTCATTTCTAGCCAACCAAAAAAACCAGACCACATCATGAAATGAACACATCCCTGGAACCAAGGCCCTCTTCTAGAACGAAATAGAGAACAACCTGGGAAAATGATCAGCTAATATCACATTATCCATCTAAGCATCCACCCAGAATTTTGTATCCTTCCCATACCTAATTGGATAGAGCAATTCTTAGAGAAAATTAGCCTACAGTCCCCTTCTTCTTCCCCCCAAATGCAATATAACTCCATACTGCAGATGCCTGGGCCGTCTCCCCTCAACACTCTAGGGAAACCATTCAGATAACTCACCCCCTATACTTCTCATGGATTACTCTCTCCCACAAACTTTTCCTCCCTCAACTCCAAACCTCTACCACCAATTCAAGAAAAGTGTTACGTGTTAGGGATGTATGCTAAAAATTATATTTAAATTTTGGTATTATTTTTATTTATTAATAATAAAAACTATTTTTCTATTTTAATGAGAATCTTTATGAGTAATATATGCGTTTTATTATTTATTTAATATTGCGCATGCGTGTCTTTTATTCTATATAATAGTTAATCTGGTGTGTAGAGTTCAGATTATACACAGAAGACCAGATTATCGATATTTGTAGAATATAAGTTTTGGTTCATAACTTAGATGGAATTGAATACATCATCGGTACGACTGTAGTACAGAGTTTTAGTAATCATGTACTGGTTACGGAAAATATATAATAGCATCATCTATTATTCTGACTCACTGTGCTAGTACATTTTATGTGTATTGAACATGACCAAGTTAAGATAATTAATTTTGTACTGATTATATAAATTAGTTTACATCACATGGTTATTACGAGTGTTTATGCTTTTAATTCTGAAATAATTATTATTTGCTTATATTTAATAATCATTATTTTGATTCATTAGATGGTGCGATCTTGTATGGGTCAATAATCCCAGCGAGTTAAATAACGGTATTAAGTATATGGTGGATATTAATTATTGATGAAATTCACGTTTTGAAAAATTAGAATTAATGATACCCATTTAAGAAAGCTTATAAGTTTTAACCGAGTCAAACCCTACAGATGAATTTTATAATTAGACAGTCAAATAAGTTAAGCGGAATGGTTTAAAAAATTATCGAAGAAGTCGATTAAATATAATTGTCAGTAATTTAATTTAATCGGTAGATATCTGTATTCTAAATATGAGGAGAATAATAAGCATTTAAAAATAGAAGCTCGTATAATTAGTTTTGAAAATAAGGTTGGGAGTGCAATTATAATTTTTTAGTGAAATGAATTATAATTTCTGTTTTTATGAAATTGCTTTTGGGTTGAGACAGAATTTCATAATTATATTAAAAACTCATATCTTATTTACTCTACAGGTCCATGCTATAGCATTTTTATGTCGTTATAACCTTAGCCACCATATGATTCATTCATTCATTCAGTCTTTTTCCAAGTATTTGTGGGAGCTAGAGAAAGAGAGGTAGCTAGACGGGATTGGGAAAACGAATGATCTAAATCTACACCTAGTTCGTATTTTTGGCATTCAGGAATACATTAAAAGATCTAAACAAAAAAAAGATTGCCGGATTACAACCATGTTGATCTTTGGATTCAAGTTGAAGAATAGAAACATGATCAAATCAGTTGGATTGAGCAGATATAATCCCTATTCTACCTTGTGGCTATACTGGATTTTTGTTTTGAGGTTCGGGGTTTCATTTTGTTCTTCCCATATGGATTATGTCCGAACGTTTTTCCTGTCCATCCAAACGGTTCAACTTTATACAGTTTGTTTGTATGCTTAGATCCCATGTCGCGCCGTATTTGATTCGATTCATAAACATCATCTTAGTTTCCTGGGATTTAGTTCCTCACAAGTCGTATCAGAGCGGTCTTTGATGTTGCATATGAGTTGAATCAAATGGCGTATATCGTATCTCAAACCCAGTCATCTTCTTGCTCAAGTAGTAGACCACCTTTTCAATTATAGTTTCTCTTTCTTGTGCCAGCATACACTTCATAGCCGAATCAGTTACTGACAAATTGAGACTTAGTGGCCTATTGGGCTCGGAAGGAGCCAAAATAGGTGGGTTTTGCAATTTCTGACGTACAGCTTAAAAAGCACCTTGGCATTTCTAATCCCATTCGAACTTGACCCTTTCTTTAGTAAGCAGAACAACGGCTCACAAGTGGTTGTCAGCTTAGATATGAACCGGCTGATGAACTATATCTTGCCTAGAAAGCCCCAGATTTCTCGCTCGGTCTTCGGAGGAGGCATTTTCATGATTTCTTTGATTTTCAATAGATCGACCTCGATGCCCCGTTGAGTTATCATAAATTCGAGCGTTTTGCCTGCTGTGACCCCGAAGGCGCACTTCTGTGGGTTAAGCCACATCTTGTACTTTCTAATCCTTTCAAATAACTTCTACAGTGCTACGATATGGCCGTCCCGATCCTTAAACTTCACATCATATCATCTCTATATACTTTCACTTTCTTATGTATCATATCGTGCAATAAAGTAGTGGCAGCTTTTTGAAAGGTTGCCCCTGTATTCTTCAAACTGAATGGCAATATATGATAACAGTAGGTACCCCAAAGTGTAGTGAACGCTGTCTTCTCTCAATCTTCGAGGTCCATTAGGATCTGATTGTACCTGGAGAAACGATCCATGAATGACAAGAGAGCATGCCCCACTGTATTATCCACCAAGACATCAATGTGTGGCACTGGGTTGTATTGTTGGCTTTATGGGGGCAAAATCTCTCTTAAGGGACTCGTTGGTACGTGGGGGGTCCCCCTCCACGTGTCATCGGGATTGACCGCCCATCCTGTCAGTGCGCCATGTGTGCACTGCGAAGCCCCTTAGGCCCACCCACAGTACGTATAGACGCGGGGTTTTGCGCTGCCATTAGTATAAGAAAATAAAGTTGCGCCTTCACCACTACATGCTGGTTTTGGTGAGATGGTAGCACTTGATCCTGACAATTGGTATCAGAGCAAGGTTGCAGGTTCGAGTCTCCACAGGGTAGTTTCTGTGGGGGGGATTGTTGGCTTTATGGGGGCCAGAATCTCCCTTAAGGGACTCCCAGGTACATGGGGGGTCTCCCTCCATGTGTCATCGGGACTGACCGCCCATCTTGTCGGTGCACCATGTGTGCACTGCGAAGCCCCTTAGGCCCACCCGCAGCATGTATAGACGTGGGGCTTTGCGCTGTCATGAGTATAAAGAAATAAAGTTGCGCATTCACCACTACTTGCGGGTTTTGATGAGATGGTCAGCGCTTGATCCTGACAATTGTTGGCCTAACAAGACTTCAATAACCGAATTTTGATGATAACAAAGTTATATATCTAATTGTGCAAATTGAGTTTGGTTATAGGAAATATACGCTTAGCACAATTCAGGATATACAATGGAAGCTATGACACATAATTTCAAAATCAAGATTATTTGGCGACAAGTTTTTGTAAAACAAATGCAAAAAGGATTGAGACATTGAATACTTGAAGAACATGTTGTAAATTTCATCTTCTTAGGATCATTGTACATTCTCATCATCTCTTGATTATTACTTTGAAACTCATAGAAATCCTAAAAATGATAAAAATATTTTTTCAAAACATATAATGATCTAAATCTTTTTGGAAAATGAAAATTTGAATTTTTAATCATCCAGTCGACTGAGGCACTATAACCAGTCGACTAAATGGTCTACCAAAAATACATTTTCAGATCCACAACAGTTCAGTAGACCGAACCTTGGAGTTCAGTCGACCGAAGAGGAGTTCAATTGACCGAATGAGTCTCATCAGTCGACCGAACAACTTAAAATTTGAATTGTTTTGAAAAATGGCTAGTTTGACAATTCTATATTTTGCCCAACGGCTAGTTGGTTTCTGGAGGCTATAAATAGAGGCCTTGTGCTAGTGTTTCAATCATCAAAAGCCTCTCAAACATCTCTTACTCTACTATTTCATTGATCTTCAATTCTTTAGCTTTTCATACGCATTTTTGAGAGAAAAATCATTTAGTATTCTCATTGAGTTTCATCGTTTTATTTCATGAGAAGTGAGTTTAGATCTTTATTTGTTGTACTTATTTGCTCATTCAAGGAGTGTTCTTTATACACTCTCATATCATTCTTCTTGTTGATTTGTATTTATGAAAGGTGATTATCAAAATAGGCTAATCCGCCCACAAGAATTGGGTTAACTTGAGAATGGTACATTATCAAGAGAGGCTACTCCGCTTAGACTAAGGAGAGAGGCTCCTCCGCCTATTGAAGAAGAGGTAGTGAAATCCTCATAGCGGTTAGCTTGAGGTAAAGACGTAGGCCGTTGCGCCGAACCTTATAAAAATCGTGGTGTTATTTTTCTCTTGCTTTACTTTCTTTATTATCTTATTGCTTATTGTTATTTCACAAACACACACACTCTTGTATTTGATTTCTTATTCTTTTTTTTTTTGTTCTTGTATTTGCTTAAACCAAGAAAAGTTTTAAAACTAGAAGTTATAAAATTAATTTTTATACTTTTATCTTATAACAAAAGAATTATGTGTATTTAAATATTTGACTTATAAAAATTTGCATTGTTAATACAAAAGAGAATTGAATCTAGTTTACAAGAAGGGTTTGGATCAATTAAACATATTTGCAAATAATATTATTACATTTTAATTTTCCATCAAAAGGTTAATTAGTTTGCAAATTAAATTTGAAAAATATAAAACAAGAGAAGTGTTCTTAACATACATTTGAACTTGAATCTTTTATTTCTTACAACTTTTAAATCCTAAAGTTAAACAGCTTTTTCCTTCCTTTCATTTTGGAAGAAATATTGTTATCTAGAAATCATATTTGAAAAATATTAATCTTGAAAGTTATACTTCAATTGATAAAATCAATAAAGTGTTATATTTGATTAACAAAAAGGTCAATATTTGTATGCACTTATTCTTAAATATTTCAACACAAGTTTTGGTTATAAGTTTAAAATAAATTTACTTGTGAATTAAAAAAGTAATATTTTTGTGAACTAAAGATCATACACTTGTATTCAATTATTTGATCTAAGAAATTTTAAATAATCCAATTCACCCACCTCTTGGGATTACACTCGTAATATTAATTGGTATCAGAGTATAACACATTATTCTTAATAAGTTTTTGTGAAAAAGATCTACGGCAGGCGTTGGTGTATCCCCTTTTGGAGAAGATCAGTCCTCCACACGGCCTCCAATCTTCAGTTGTGTTAACTACTCTTTTTGGAAGCAAAGAATGAGAATATTCATTTAAACCATGGACTGGAGAGCATTGAGGGTAATCGTGCAAGGTAACTTCACTCCCACTAAGAGTGTAGATGGTAAAAAGGTTCCTAAATTAGAAAAAAAATGAATGAAAATGATATGAAATAATTAAAAATAAATTATAGTGCCATAAATGCATTATATTGTGCTTTAAATGCAAATGAATACAATAAAATAATGACATGTAAAAGTGTAAAAAAAATATGAAAAAAATTAGAAGTTACTTATGAAGGTACATAAGATGTTAAAGATTCTTTGATAGATAGATTAATTAGTAAATATAAAAGTTTTAATATGCATGAAGATGAAACTATATCTAGCATATATACTCCTTTTACTCACATTATTAATTCACTTAATGCGCTTGGAAAAACTTACAAGTCTTATGAGTTGTTAAGTAAAATACTCAAAGCATTGTCACTCATTTGGGAAACTAAGACTATAGCCATCTCCGATGTGAGAAATCTAAGGGTCATGACCTTGGATGAACTAATTGGCTCACTGTTGAAAAATGAATTCAAGATAAATGAAAGAGTCAACGAGCAAAATAAGGTCAAAAATTTCATTTTCCTCAAAGCCTTAAAAGAAAGCTCTAGTGATGAAGACGAGGATATCAATGATGATGGCATGGCCCTCATCACAGGAAGATTCAGGAAATTCCTCAAAAGTGACAAAAAGTTCTGAAGAAGATACCAAAGCACAAAATTTGACAAATGAGACTCAAAAAAACGAGACCTCAAGAAAGAACCACCTACTTACTACAACTACAACAAAACTAGGCATATCAGGCCCGAATGTCCTTTACTCAAGGAGTCAAAGAAGAAGAAAAAAGCCATGAAAGCAACCATATGGCACGACTATGATTCTAACGAGTCAAGCACTAGCTCAAGCAATGAAGAAATGGCCAACTTCTGCTTGATGGCAAGTATAGATAAAGAGGTAAGCTCCCATTCAAATTCATGTAATGACTCTAACTCTTCTTATTCTATGCCGTCATACGATGAACTTAAAAATAAAATATTCACTTACATAAAAGTCTTTTGAAATTGGAAAAGAAGAATGTAAAATTGAAAAATGAAAATAAAATTTTTTCTAAAAAAATTGAGGAATTAAAGGCTTCAAATGAAAATGCAAAAATTGAAAAAGAAAATATTTCTAAAGGCATGATTCAAAAGTTGAAACATTGGAAAAAGAAAACCTCATTTTAAGAGTCAAATTTGATAGATTAACAAAAATTTCTGAGTGATAATTATACTTACCTCTCCTGAGATTTAAATTTATTACAGGGACCTCTCATGTAATCTCCGAAATTACTCTAACCTTCCATGAGATTTAATTTTAACATCAACTGCACCCCAACTGTTAAAAATTCCGTTGAAATTTAACAAAAATCGCCCTTCTCACCCCAAAACCATTCTTCAAATCACATTTCCCCCACAAAACTACCATTCCCACCCCAAAACCACCATTTCGTTGAAATTTGGGATGAAAATGGTGATTTGGGGGGGGGGGGGAAGGAAATGTGGTTTGAATGGTGATTTTGGGGTAGAAATAGTGATTTTGGGGTGGAAAGAGCGGTTTTTGTTAAATTTCAACAGAAACATTAACAGTTGGAGTGCAATTGATGTTAAAATTAAATCTAATGGGAGGTTAGTGTAATTTCAGAGACCACATGAGAGGTTTCTGTAATAAGCTTAAATCTCAGATGAGGTAAGTGTAATTATCCCAATTTCTGAAAATGAGATTTCAAATTTAACAAAAGAAAATGATAGGTTAAGAAAAAATCTCATAAACTTGAAAGGTAAAAATATTAAAAATAATGTTTCCTATGAACTAAAAAGAAAAGTTGAAGATTACTCAAAAATCATTTATAAATTTACAAATAGAAAAGAAAACTTTGAAAAACTTTTGGAAGCACAAAGAAGATCATTAAATAAAGAAGGAATAGGTTATAACAGAGAAGTAAATCTCAAATCTAAAAATTATTTTGTAAAAGAATCAAAAGACTTCTCAAACTCATATTCAAATAATATCTATGAAAATATAACTTGTTTTCAACGAAAGAACAAAGGGCACATTAAATTTAATTGCCAACAAAAAAAACAATGGTGTATCAAAAATAGTTTGGAGAGTGAAAAACACTAATTCTATAAGACCCAAAAAGATTTAGGTACCAAAGAAAAATTACTTAATCTGTTTTGTAAGTATGCTTGAGATTCACATCATCCTCAAAAGAAATATGGTATTTGGATAGTGGATGCTTAAAACATATGACGGGTGACAAGTCAAAATTTATAAGCTTAACACCTAAAGATGGAGGTCATGTAACATTTGGAGACAACGCAAGAGGTGAAATTATTGGTATAGGTAAGGTCGATAAGGACTCTTTCCTATATATTGATAACGTACTACTTATTGATGGTCTCAAACATAATCTACTTAGTATTAGTTAATTATGTGATAAGGGCTATAGTGTAAAATTTTTGCATGATACATGTGTTGTTGAAAATAAAGAAGATAATAAAGTTTTATTTGTTGCAAAGAGATTTGAAAATGTTTACACTATTGATTTTGAAAAACTACATTATTAAAATGTTACATGTTTTTCTGCTGTAAATGAAATTAGTTGGTTATGGCATATGAGGTTAGGTCATGCTAATATAGATCTCTTATCCAAACTTGTCAAGAAAGATTTAGTCAAAAGCTTGCCTAAGACTAAATTCATCAAAGACAAGATTTGTGATACTTGTCAATTTGGTAAGCAAGCCAAAACTAGTTTTAAAAAGAAAGAAGAAATTTCAACAAATAGGTCATTATAATTACTTCATCTTGACTTATTTGGTTCTATAAAACCCCTAAGTCTTGGAGAAAAAGCATATTATTTTGTTATTGTCGATAATTTTTCACGATATACATGGATTTTATTTTTTGCATCAAAAGATGAAGTATGTCATGTGTTGGCTAAATTTTGTAAGAAAATTCAAAATAAAAAAGGCTATACTATTCTACACATTCGTAGTGATAGAGGAGGAGAATTTAAAAATAAAGATGTTAAAAACTTTTGTGAACAAAATAGAATTTCTCATAATTTTTCTGCACCTCAAACTCCTCAACAAAATAGAATTGTAGAGAGGAAAAATAGATCTTTACAAGAAATGACTCGTACTATGTTAAATGAACACAAAATCCCAAAATATTTTTGGGCGAGATAGTTAATACTACTTGCTATATAATGAACCGAGTTTTCATAAGATATTATTTAAATAAAACTCCTTATTAGTTATGGAATGGTAGAAAGCCTAACATTTCTTACTTTCATGTTTTTGGATGTAAATGTTTCATTTTAAATGACAAAGATGAATTGGGAAAATTTAATTCTAAATATGATGAAAGAATATTTTTTGAGTATGCTACAAATAGTAAAGTTTATAGAGTATATAACGAAAGAACCATGACATTAGTTGAGTCCATTCATATTACATTTGATGAAACTAACCATTTTTCTTCTAAGATTTCAGTTGATGACGATTTAGACATTAATAAAGGAATGAAAGAAATTCAAATCAAGGAGGACAAAGGTAAGAGCAACAAGGTTGACGATGAACATATAGACTTACCAAAAGAATGAAAAACTGTGAAGGATCACCTTATGGATCAAATCATAAGTGAACCTTCACGAGGTGTAAGCACTCGATCTTCATTAAAAAATATTTGCGATCATATTGCATTTTTTTCATAAGAAGAACCTAAAAACATAAATGTAGTTTTAGAGATAAATCTTAGGTAATGGCTATACAAGACGAATTAAATCAATTTTAAAAAAATAAAGTTTAGAATTTAGTTCATAGGCCTAAAGATAATAAAATCATTAGAACAAAATGAATTTTTAAAAATAAAAAGGATAAAAATGGTATTGTTGTCCAAAACAAGGTTAGGTTAGTCGCACAATGATATAATCAAGAAGAGGGAATAGATTTTGAAGAAATATACGCACCCGTAACTAGGATGGAAGCCATTCGCATGTTATAAGCATATGCATCATATAAGAACTTTAAACTCTTTTAAATTGATGTAAAAAGTGCATTCTTAAATGGTTTTATAAATGAGGAAGTATATGTTGAACAACCACCTGGTTTAAAGATTATGATTATCCAAACCATGTATTTAAATTAACCAAAGCATTATATAGTTTACAACAAGCTCATCGAGCTTGGCATGAAAGACTAAGCAACTTCTTATTAGAAAATGGCTTTATTAGAGGAAAAATAGACACAACTTTATTTACTAAGATTAACAAAGAAGACATGCTCATTGTACAAATATACGTAGATGATATCATATTTGGGGCTACTAATGAGATTTTGTGTAAGGAATTTTTTATTTGCATGCAAAAAGAGTTTGAGATGAGCATGATGGGAGAGCTCCCCTTTTTTCTTAGACTCCAAATCAAGCAAGCAAAGAATGGAACCTTCATCAACCAACCAAAGTACGTACGTGAGTTGCTCAAGCGCTTCCAAATGGAAAATAGAAAAGTTTTGGGTACTCCAATGAGTCTCTCAACTAAACTTGAAAAAGACGAGTAAGGAAAAATGGTAGACACTAAGTTCTACCGAGGTATGATTGGTAGTTTAATTTATTTAACTGCAAGTAGGCCTGACATCATGTTTAATGTCTGTATGTGTGCACGTTATCAAACTTGTCCTAAAGAATCACATCTAATAGCTGTAAAACAAATATTAAGATATTTGGTTGGCACAATAGATATAGGTTTATAGTGTCCAAAATTTACATCTTTTGAAATGATAAGTTATTCTGATGCGGACTTTACTGGTTACACAATTGACCGTAAAAGCACTAGTAGTACATGTCATTTCTTAAGAAAATCACTTGTCTCTTGATTTTCAAAAAAATAAAATTATGTTGCCTTATCTACCGCCGAAGCCGAAATCTAATTTTATATATGAAATAACAACTAAATGATTTTAAATTAAAATATGATCTTGTACCAATTAAGTGTGATAATACAAGTGCGATAAATATCTCTAAAAATCTAATTTTACATTCACGAACAAAACATATTGAGATACGTCATCATTTTCTTCGTGATCATGTACAAAAAGGCAATATATTTTTAGAGTTTGTGAGTACTAGTGAACAATGAGCATATATATTTACTAAACCCCTCAATGAAGATCGATTCGTTATAATTAGACGAGAATTGGGTCTTATGCATGTTCGTGAAGTTGTATAATTTTATTTTAAGAAGTATTTTTAAGTAAAATTAACCTTATTCAATCTCAAACTTTGCTGGAAATTAACTCTGTCAAAACATTAAGTTCAGTCGACTGAGGCCCATTTCCCAGTCGACCGAACCATCAGGGATTTCAAAAAACTAAAACGCCGAACTGCATTAAACCCCTGTTATTTCTTTTTTATCTCTCGATTTCTCTCTCTTAAGGCACGTATACTTTGGTTTTTATCTTCCAAAGAGTTCCATTTCAACCCCATTTCTCACATCATCCTTCCACATCTCTAAACCCTACATTTCTATCTCTCCAAACTCTTCAATGGCACCTAGGGTTAGAGGAGGAAAGGGAAAATCGATTGCAAGAAAAGCTTCCACCGATAAAAATGAAAATTGGTTCTCCTCGAGTAAAGTCGAGATTCTCTACAAATATCATCTACAATCTCTTGAATCGATTTTTGGTAAAAATTTAAATATGCGCTTTGTAGATTCTTACTTTTCAAATGTTATAAGACGCATATCTAGACTTGGTTGGGGACCCATTGCTTTTTATTAATGTAAAGGCGTTTATCCCCAAATCATTAGGTTGTTTTATGCAAATCTTTTTCAAGACCTTTCACCAAATCCCAATGATCATTCTATCCGCTTTACTACCTATCTTTATGGGAAAATTTATAAATTCTTCGAAAAAGATATAGCTAATCTTTTTGGAATGAGTTGAGGAGACTTCATGTGTCGACAAATTTTTTCACAATCTTAGATCATGGCTCATGAATTCACCCCCAAATTATTTTTACCTTTAATCATGACCGAACCCACCTATGAATTTTGGTATCCTTCCATCCTACTCCCATTGTGCCTCGTAGTGGTTCCTGCACCTATATTTCATATCTTCATTAGTTTCTTTTATGGTGCATCTATAAGAAAATACGTCTTGATCTTCCATCTCTCATATGCCAATGGATAATTGCCAAAGAAAGATCAAAATGCCATATTCTTCCATATGGTGGCTTACTCACTCGAGTGATTGAGTCCTTTGGCTTCTCCCCTTCTCCTTCAAATTTTCTTTCACCTAAAAATTTTGATTTTAACCACCAGAACCTTAAAACAAATGGGTTATAGACTTCAAAATGGTCAGTGGGTACCCAAAATCCAAAGGCAAGCACCTCAAGTAGTTCAAGACAGTGATGAGGAAGCCGAGGCTGCTGCCTATGATGCTGATGCTCCACCTACTTCTCCTCCAGCACCTCCACATGTTCCTACCACCACTACTGATGATGCTCCTGTCACATGCTCCTTTTTAAAGAAATTGGTCAACTCTTTTTCCAAGCGTGTTGTTAAAAAGCTTGACACGATCAGCTCTCGCCTTACCCGCCTTGAGGATGCTTTAGGCATTCCTCCTTATGATGCTTCAACACCCGCAAATGCTGGTACTGGTGATAGTAATGACAATGAGGATACATTTGGCTCCGCCTCTTTTTGATAATACCAAAAGGGGGATAAACAAGTGCGTGATGCAAAACAAGGAAAGTTCCAAGGCTCCATTTTATTTTCCATTTTGTCTGGAGAGCATTAGAGAATTTTTATTTCTAGATCATGTACTAATACTACTCTTATCTTGTTTATGGTTGTGCTACACTTTATCATGCTTATTATGCTTGACTTTTATTATGCTTGGATAGTTATGTTTATTGTGCTTATATATTACTCTTCTCATGGTTATTTGATTGATCTTAAATTGAACATCTATATTGATCACAAGGCTTACCATTTGAATGAAATAAACTTCAAATCTTCACAACTTATGCATATAGTAATGGAGAGTTTCTCAACTCTCAAAGATTATTACTCATGCTTATTGTTATGGGGAGCTTTACTTAAGCTTTCCTACATTATTTTGCTTGTGTTTGTCATCATCAAAAAGTGAGAGATAGTTGGTCTAACAAGACTTTAATAACCGAATTTTGATGATAACTTATATATCTAATTGTACACATTGAGTTTGGTTACAGGAAATATACACTTAGCACAATTCAGGATATACAATGGAAGCCATGACGCATAATTTCAAAATTAAGATTATTTGGCGACAAGTTTTTGTGGACACAAATGTAAAAATGATTGAGACATTGAAGACTTGAAGAACATGTTGTAAATTTCATCTTGTTAGGATCATTGTGCATTCTCATTATCTCTTGATTATTACTTTGAAGCTCATAGGAATCCTAAAAATAATAAAAACATTTTTCCAAAACATATAATGATCAAAATCTTTTTAGAAAGTAAAAATATGAATTTTTAATGATCCAGTCGACTGAGGCACTATAACCAGTTGACTGAATGGGCTACCAAAAATACATTTTCAGATCCACAACAGTTTAGTCAATCGAACCTTGGAGTTCAGTCGACCGAAGAGGAGTTCAGTCGACCAAATGAGTTTCATCAGTCGACCGAACAGCTTAAAATTTGAATTTTTCTGAAAAATGACTAGTTTGACGATTCTATATTTAGCTCAACGGCTAGTTGATTTCTGGAGCCTATAAATAGAGGTCTTGTGCTAGTATTTCAATCATCAAAAGCCTCTTAAACGTCTCTTACTCTCTTACTTCATTGCTCTTCAAATCTTTAGCTTTTCAAACACATTTTTTAGAGAAAAATCATTTAGTATTCTCATTGAGCTTCATCGTTCTATTTTTTGAGAAGTGAGTTTAGAGTTTTATTTGTTGTACTTATTTGCTCATTCAAGGAGCGTTCTTTGTACATTATCATATCATTTTTTTGTTGATTTGTATTTGAGAAAGGTGATTATCAAAATAGGCTAATCCGCCTACAAGGATTAGGTTAACATGAGAATTGTACATTCTCAAGAGAGGCTACCCCGCCTAGACTAAGGAGAGATGCCCCTCCGCCTATTGAAGGAGAGGTAGTGAAATCCTCGTAGCGGTTGGCTTGAGGCAATGATGTAGGTCGTTGTGTTGAACCTTGTAAAAACCGTGGTGTTATTTTTCTATTGCTTTACTTTCTTTATTATTTTGTTGCTTATTGTTATTTCACACACACACACACACACACACACACTTGTATTTGATTTTTTATTCTTTTTCTTTTTGTTCTTGTATTTGCTTAAACCAAGAAAAGTTTTAAAATTAGAAGTTGTAAAATTAATTTTTATACTTATGTCTTATAACAAAAGAATTATGTGTATTTCAATATTTGACTTATAAAGATTTGCATTGTTAATACAAAAGGAAATTGAATCTAGTTTACAAGAAGGGTTTGAATCAATTAAACACATTTGCAAGTAATATTATTACATTTTAATTTTCCATAAAAAGGTTAATCTATTTGCAAATTAAATTTGAAAAATATAAAACAAAAGGAGTGTTCTTAACATACATTTGAACTTGAATCTTTTATTTCTTACAACTTTTAAATCCTAAAGCTAAAAAGCTTTTTCCTTCTTTTCATTTTGGAAGAAATATTGTTATCTAGAAATCATATTTGAAAAATATTAATCTTAAAAGTTATACTTCAATTGATAAAACTAATAAAGTGTTATATTTGATTAACAAAAAGGTTAGTATTTGTCTACACTTATTCTTAAATATTTTAACACAAGGTTTTAGTTATAAGTTAAAAACAAATTTACTTGTGAATTAAAAAAGTAATATTTTTGTGAACTAAAGATCATACACTTGTATTCAATTATTTGATCTAAAAATTTTTAAATAATCCAACTCACCCCCTCTTGGGATTACACACGTAAATCAGGGAAGTCTTTCTTTGGGCTAGCCAAGTTGAGATCCCAAAAATTCACACAGACTCTGATGCGTCCATCCTTCTTCAAGATCGACACAATTTTGGCTACCCACTTCGGGTATTCAGTTATCATGAGAAATCCAGCTTTGATTTTCTTTGTGACTCCTTCTTTGATCTTTAGTGCCCATTCAGGCCGTATCCGTTTTAATTTTTGTTTGACCGATTTGGCATTATGATACAAGGAGATATGGTGTTAGACAATTTTGAGATTAATACCAGGCACATTCTCATAAGACCATGCAAAGACGTTTTTGAATTCTTTTAATAAAATTATTAATTGTTCACGTTCAACTAGAAATAATGAAGAACCAATTTGGAAAATTTTTGAATTAGTTTCATTACAAAGATTAATTGACAGAATTTCTTCAGTTATAGGTTGAGCGCGCATTTTTTCTTCTCTTTTTATTAAATTTTTTACTTCTTCGAAAATATCTTCATCGAATTCAAAATCATCAGAAAGCGTATGAAATATATCAAACAAAGCAGAGTAATCAAAAATCTCATTCATTTCATTGATGTTAAAGACAGGCGGAATTACAAACTCAAATGCAATAACAAGGGAAGACAATGCAAGGACAGATGTGCCCTTAGACTCGACATTCAACTTGTCAGAACAAATTAAGGACTCACATAACTCAGACTCGAACTCAAACACATGCATCATTCAAATTACAACATTCTAAAGATTAGTTTTTAATATCTTTCGATGCTACGTCCACAATGTGTCCGGTATAATCAGCTCACAACCCATCATCAAGCAGTCCTAGTCAATTATATGCATATGGTCATTGAACAAAGCTTTCATGCTGATGCCATCCATCTCGTCTGCTCAATCTTCTTTTTCCTGAATCTTCTTTCTCTTTTCCTCCCCGGCAGCTTCCTCCTCCTTTGAATTAGATAGTTTTTGACTGAAGAAAATCCCCAATCCTAGTAGCCTCTGGTTAGTCTTCTCATCAAACCATGGTTTTGAGAAATCACAGTAAGGAAAGTCTTCACCTTCCTTGAAGAAGTAAGCATTCAATATTCCAGAGTATCTAACCTTCTTTTCTTTATGTCCCTTCTTTGGTTATTCCAAATCCTCTTTCGCTAGCTTATAACCTAAGCCAAAGTGCTGTGAGCTCAGTATCACCTGAATGGACTCTGGGATGCCTTGTTGTTAACGTCTTAACCCCATCCCCGGGAAATAAGACATACACCTCATTATTGTAATAGCATAAAGGTTGATATAACTTTCTTCTTCTTTCAAGAGCATCTGTATTATCTGAGCCTCATTAAATTGGAAACCGCTTAGGAATACATTTCCTTCTCCGTGTTAAACTTCTAGAAGAGTGGAGCCATCCTCTCTTGGGGTTGGATGCTATCCTACCCATGAATAGTTAACACTGTCCCATTTTTAGTCAGATTCAATTTCTAGTGGAGGGTAGAAGGTACTGATTGAACATTCGGATCATGAAGCCATGGTTTTCTTAGCACCAGATTGAAAGACATTGGAACATCCAACACATGAAATTCTATAGAAGTCTTCAATAACCTAATCGATACAGCAAACGACACCAACCCGAGTACACTCGACTCATATTATCATAGGCTCTGGCCCTTTGATTACTGGACGTGAAGTGATCTCGCTTCATTCGTAAATAAACTGCTATTTAAAGCAGGCAGACATTCAGTGCTGACCCATTGTCATTAAGGGTGACTAAGACCCATTTTTTCAAACACTTAACGGTGATATGCAGGGGTTTATTGTGATTCCTTTTTTCCAGTGGCAAATTCTTATCAAAAAAAAATTACCCTAGGCTCTGTAGCTGGCAGAATGAGCCCAATCAGCTATTCCGGGGGTCGCATCTATCGAGATGTTTTCTTTATTTAGAATCTTTAGCACCGCCAGCCGGTTCAACTACCTTAGCATAGTATCATTTTCCTCTTCTTGCTCCTTCTCTTTTTCTTTCCCGGTTGCTTGTCCTTTTTCTAGCTGAGCCGATTTAAAGTGGCGTCCACTCCTGGTCAAGTGCTCAACACCTTCCTTAGGATTCCATAAGCCTGGCATGGAATTTTCAGTCTGTCTGACCTCGGCAATATATAGAGAACTCTCACATTCCCACAAGTCATCTAGATTGGTGCACTCTGGTCTTCCTTTCCTTTCTTCCTCGTCCTTAATTGCACGCGCATTGTCGACGTCGTCTAACCTCCAGATGTCTTCTATTATATATCCCATTAATTATTCCCGAACAGCCTAGAACTCAGTCCACTCATCCCCATTTAACTTTAACACGATTTGAACTAACCAATAAGATTACATTTAGTTAACATAGACTTTCTCTTCAAAAAGCTGAGGAAGTGCAACACCATCTAGAACGTGACTGAATCTGCATGGCCATACCGCGTAATCCAATAGCCAGTCATTGTCCTCATTGCGTTCCTCCTGGTTGTCTGCCTAAACTACTATTTCATATTCATCCCAGGCTGCGTCATTCCATTCCTCCTCATCCTACCCATTTCCAGTCATGATCAGTGAACAAGATGATTGATCCTCAGCGGTTGGAATATACGGGCGCAAAAAATATGCCAGACAGATATAAGAGCTGGGGTCTTCTGACTGCCCCAGATAAATATAGTTCACACCATCCTGCTTAACATGATTCGACAATGGATTGATTGTGACATTTGGCTTCTGAACGACAGAGGGAGGTGGAATGATCTTATTGTCAATAAGATTCTAGATTTCATGGTAAAGTCTTAGGTAGCTATCGGTCAAATGCTCGTGGCTCTGATGGAATGCACAATACTGAGAATGGTTGTATCTTGGTGGGAGGTGGTTCGGTAGCAGCATTGGATCAAGAAGTTTTATCAGCCCTTTTCTCGACAAGTCAATTTAGGACTGTAGATATGGGTATATTCAAGGGAGTGAAGACTCTCCTTAGTATATTTTGCTACAGTGGTTGGTTATTTTTGGGTGGTTCAGAAGATGAGGGATTTGGCTGTTCGGATTGAGGGTTTAAGAGGTTCACTTTACTTGATCGGGAAATGAGATTTGTAGATGGGGTATGCTGATTCTGGTTCGGGTTATTGGCAAGGTAGGGTCTTCTCTATTTTTGACTCGACTTGGTTTTCTCTCTCTCCCGACTGATTGCGTCTTCAATTTGTACTCTAGCTTTGAAAAGTTACTCAAAAGTGGAGAGAGGCTGTGTGATCAAGTAGCACTTTAGAGGGAATTGCAAGTTCTTTACCACAATTCTTACCTGCTCCTTTTCTGTTGGTCGATTCATCATTTTAGTTGCCTTTCCTCTCCATTCGGTTAGGAAATCTATGAACGATTCTTGGCCCTCCTATTAAGTGATTTTAAGTTCATGGGTGGTTACGTCCAACTAAACGCTGTAGCTATACTGACTGACAAATGTTGTGGCAATATCTTTTCATGTTATGGTCTTAGCAACATCAAGAGAAAGGAACCACTTCTGGACTGTCCCTGAAAGAGATCAGTGGAATAACTGAGCCTTTAACTGATCATCGATTTCCATGGGAGAGAGGGTATCGACGTACATTCTCAAATGAATCCAAGGATCTCCCGTTCCATCGAACTTCTCTATTTATGGCGTCTTGAACTTTTTCGATAGCTTGGTATCTGGATATAAGCATAAGCCTCCGACATCTAGCATGTACTCCTCCACTCTTTTTGTCTTTCTTAGCACCTTTTCCATCCTATCAATCTTTTTTTCTAGTGCGAATTCCTTGGACTATGCCATATTTTTCTCCTCTACCACCACCTGGCAAGGAACCTAGGGTGGTACGGCAACTTACGGTTCATCATGACCCTGGTTTTCATCCCAAAAATTCTCTTCATTTTTATTCGGATCCTCCTACTACTCATTCACACCTGGCAAGCGAGCCTGAATCGCTTGGATCTATGTCTGACACTAAATCTGAGCTTGGGTTTATTGTTTAACTGTTCTCTGTATCTTATAAATTACCCTCATCAAGGCTGCCAAGTTCACTTCGTTCTATGCCATCTCAAGACGGTTCAACTGTCTGTTCGGATACCTTGTAAAGTCTTTCTGTTACTGATTTGGTCCAAACACCCGCTGGACGCGATTCTTCTGACTTAATAATCTAAAATCAAAATAAGCCTAGAAACTCGAGGGGAAAGAAACAACCATTAGACACTTCTTGAACATATGCCCAATAACAGATAGCAGAGCAACTAACTGCAAGCAATAAAACAAAGGAATGCCCCGGTTGGGCCAAACCAACAGAAAGCTAGAAAACACAGCACCCAGGGGCCCCAAAAGGGAAAATCAAAAAACCAACCTAACACTATACAAAGGATCGTCGGGATAGAGGTTTAACTAAAGGTTTTACGAGAGAAATCGAACAACATTCCAAGAGAAAAATAGATCTAAACCAAACAAGACCCTAAGCCAAAATTCGGATAGGAGTTCGAGGAAAAAGAGCTAACCTAAACTAAACAAAGGATCTAAATCAAAACTTGAGTAGAGTACCAGGAGGAGAACTATCCTAACCTAATAAAGGTTCTAAAGAAAGCTCAAAAAATTTGGGCAAGGCCCCGAGAGGAAGACAGACCTAAGCAAAATCAAAGGTGCTAAACCAACAACCCGGGTAAAACCCTGGGAGAGAGAAAGCTATCCTAAACCAGCAAAGGTTGCTAAACCACAACCCCAAACAAAATCCTCGAGAAGAAGGTCGAGATCCTAATATAAACAAAGGTTAAAACTAAGATTCGTGTAGGAACCCAAGAAGGAAACTATCCTAAATCGGACAATGGTCTAAAGAAAATCCAAGTAAAACCCCGGGAGGGAAACCATTCAAAACCAAACAACCAAGTAAAGGTCTTAAACAAATACAAATAAAACATCCAGTTAAATAAAACACGCATGATCCTATTGGTTTAGTACCTAATGAGAGTTTCTATGCTACTATATGCAGAAAAGGATAGTTTGGTCAACACTCTGTGTACCTTCTGAATAGAGTCAAGAATAAATCTCCCATGCCTGGTGTGGTATAATATATGGTCAAACAGTACGCAATAACTCTTTTGCAGCACTTGTAGAAGCATAAGGCCAAAAGGCTTTCCCGTCTTCCCGACATAGTCCCGAGACAGTAAACTAATCGGGGTATCGGGTCGACCAAGTAGGGGGTTGAAAACAATGCAAAATGCAAGCGAGATTGAAAATGAAAAAGTCAAATTATGAACCAATGATGTTTTCAAATCTATCCTTCTTATTTGATTTAGTAAATCAGTCCCTAGCGGAGTCGCTAGAAAATATCGTGGCGTCGGAATTTAAGGTTTGGTTAAAAAATAGAGAATTCAAGAGTTATTTTGAAAACTTTTTAACACCTTAAAAATCAAAATATTTTGAAAACCCTTTTTGTGAAAAAAAATAGAGTCGCTACTTGATTTTTGAGAAAAATTAAAAAAAACAAAAATGAGCTACTGATCTTTAAAACGTTAATCAGAGAAAATAAGAGTCTGGGGGCTAAGATACGAATCGAAAAAGGTATTAGGCACCCCATTCGCCCAACTATGAGGTTGACCTCTACTAATCATCATTAGTTCTTAATTATATTTATAAAAAACATGCAAATACATAAAATGGGGACATGAGAGAACATTCAAAATCAAATAATAAAAATACATAATATAGAATATAAACACACTAAAATGGCAACCAAATGTAAAAGGGGCCTTAAATCTTAAGCATGCAAGATCTAACTAAATGATACATGTTGAAAATCACATCTGATAAACAAGGGATAAAATCACTAAAAGAAACTAATAAACCCTAATCATGTCAAATAACACCAATAATTCATAGTAAGCATGATATGGGACTAAGCACAGGAAAATAATCCTAAAGGTTTCTAAACTCTAATTATGCTGGAACTATACTATAAATGGCATACTGGCAATCAATAGAATACTGTAAAGAGCAAGGATAGGCTACGGGAACATAATTAAACCTACTAGAAATAAACAGAGGTTGCAACTGTAACCTACAGAGGTTGTGATCGCAAGCATATTTGGTCCAAAGTGTGCGGGCTCAACATTGATGGTTGCGACCGCCATAATGTCAGTGTTAGATAGTTATGACCGCAACAGCAAGATCTATAGGCACTGTTTTTCTAAGTTTTGATGGAACAGTATACTGGGCGTGAATGTGTGGGGCATTGACAACATAAAACAAAGAAACGAAGCATACTGTAACTATTTCAACAAAAAAATTATGAAATCATGAAGAATTTGATTCTAAATATAATCTTAGGATTAGGCATACTCGCAATTCAATTAATCAACATTGATAATTATCATGTGAATGAGAAGTTAAACCTAATTACGACAAAACTAAGGAATAGACATGCAGTTCACGAATTGATATCTAAATTTTAACTCGACCTCTTCGATTGAGCAGATAATGTGAAGAGAGAAGCAACGGGGATCCAACAGAATACCTATAATGAAACAACCCAGATGAATCCTCAAGTCGTAGAGTGTGATGATCAGCTGCTCAGTCCTCGAGAAGTAGGCCAATTCCAGTATCCAAATCAGAATCGAACGAGAATATGGATAAGGATGTGAGTCGGGAATACGACAGACTACCAGCGTACTTAGAATTGTACTTTTCTCTCGGTAGTTTCACAGAGTACTGGTATCCAGAATTTTTCCTTTGAAAATCGTATCGAATGTACGTTTATATAAAACACGTCAACCAATCAGGTGTTGGCACATTCTGGGATACGTCATATTCCTTGGAGTTTGTGGTCACGACCTTTAAAAGTTGCGACCATGAGGTTGATGTGTGTGACCGCCATAAATACTAGGGTTTCCTCAAGGTTCAGTTCGTAGTCGCAACAATAAAGTGCATGGTCGTGAGGTTCAAAAGTTGTGGGTGCAGTTATTTGGGTTAGTGAACAATCAGGTCGCAAGGTTTGGTTACTGTGGGATCAATGGTTTGAGAATTTTGATCATTTGATTTGAATATTGGACTTGGATTACTTCCCGACGATCGTCTATAGATATCATTCCACTCGACTTTCATCATTAGACTCACCCGAATAAGCCTAAGATTTGGCGGGGTCAAATTGGGATGTCTACAGTCAGCTATTACATTTTATTATGATAATAGCGAAGTAGTTACCAACTCGAAGGAACCAAGGACCTACAAGAAAAGAAAACACATCGAGTGTAAGTATAACTTGATACGAGAGATCGTGCCAAGAGTTGATGTAAGTGTGACTAAGATTGCATCGAAAGACAACATTGCAGATCCTTTTATGAAGAGCTTACCAGATAAGACTTTTGACAGTCGCGTAGAGGGCATAGGAGTCAGATGTATGGCCACATGACTTTGAGTATAACTAGGAGATTGTTAGGGTTGTATATTAAAAATCATGTTTAGATTTTGGTATTATTTTTTATTTATTAATAAAAACTATTTTTGTATTTTAATGAGAATCTTTATGAGCAATGTATGCGTTTCATTATTTATTTAATGTTGTGCATGTGTGTTTTTTATTCTATATGGTAGTTAATTTGGTGTGTAAAATTTGGTTTACACACAGAAGACCAAATTATTGGTTCTTGTAGAATATAAATTTTAGTTTACAACTTGGATGGAATTGGACACACAATCGGTATGGCTGTAGCGCAGAGTTTTAGTATACCTGTCTTGGTTGTAGAGAATTCTGACTCGCTGTACTTGTACATTTTGTGTGTATGAACATAATCAAGTTTGGGTAATTAATTTTGTACTGACTATAAAATTAATTTATACCATATGGTTATTATGAGTGTTTATACTCTTAATCCCGAAATAATTATTATTTATGTATATTTAATATTCGTTATTTTGATTCATTAAAGGGTCAATTTTGTATGGATCAATAATCCCAGCGAGTTGGATAACTATATTAAGTATATGGTTGATATTAATTATTGACGAAATTCACATCCTGAAAAATTGAGATTGATGATACCCTTAAGGAAGTTTATAAGTTTTGACCAAATTAAATCCTGCAGATGAATTTTATAATTCGGCAGTTAAATAAGTTCAGTGAAAGAGTTTAAGGAATTTTTGAAGAAGCCGATTAAATATAAATGCTAGTAATTTAATTTAATCGGTAAGTATCTGTAATATTAACGTTGGGAGAATAATAATCATTTAATAACTGGAGTTCGAATAATTGGTTTTAAGAATAAGGCTGAGAGTACAATTATAATTTTTTAATAGAATGAATTATAATTTATATTTTTATGAAATTGCTTCTGGGTTGACACAAGATTTTATAATTACATTGGAAGTCTGTGTCTTATTTACTCCATAGGTCTCTACTGTAGTATATTTATATGTCGTTATAACCCTGACCGCTATATGATTAATTCATTCAATCTTTTAGGTTTTTCACGTATTTGTGAGAACTAGAAAAAGAGATGTAACTACACATGGTTGGGAGTACGGAGGATCTAAGCCCACACTTAGTTCATATTTTCGGCATTCAAAAATACAGCAGAAGATTTGCACGGAGAAAAGATTACCAAATTACAACCTTGTTGATATTTGGATTCAAGTTCAAAAATAGAAACATGATCAAATCAGTGGGATCGAGAGGTATAATTCATATTCCGCCTTTTGGGTATATCAGGTTTTTGTTTTGGGGTTTCATATTGTCCTTCCCATATGGATTACGTTTGGACGTTTTTTCCGTCCATTCGGATGCGGCATTGTATAGTTTTTTTTTTGTACGTTGTAGATCCTATTCCACATTGCATTTGATTCGATTCGTATGCAACATCTTAGTTTTCTGGAATTTAAGTGCCTTCATTTTGTTCCTTCTTTTAAGGGCTATCACACCTCAACCTCCATGGGCTTTTGATGAGGATATCATCTGCCAATTGACAAGGTGGAGTTTTTTCTTGGATTCACTCTCTCCATAAGAAGCTCCTTTGAAGCCTTTCCAATTTTTGAATAACTAACTTGGGCATTTTATATGGGGAGAGATGGTACATAAGTAAGTTAGATAAGGTTGCCTTGAGCAGTTGCAATCTCCCTGAAGATGGTAATTTTAGTAGTCAACAATCCTTTGAACCTAGCTTCAATAACCTTAAGCCACAAAATCTCATTTTCATTTCCTAACTACTATGACCATTTTCACAACAAAGACGAATTCATAATTATCAATTGTCAATTCCTAATCCCCAAACATTTTGTTTATAATCTCAATAGACATTTACTCTAGAGTATGTAAGAAATATTGTGTATGCATATATTTTCCAGTGTAAATTCTAGCCACTCAATATGATTAAGTGGCTAGAATTTGGCTCCCCCCTCTTCCCAAACATTTTGTTTATAATCTCAATAGACATTTACTCTAGAGTATGTAAGAAATATTATGTATGTGCAAATGT
>JAOTRH010484263.1:0-25028 GCA_034768845.1 Heliamphora exappendiculata | reverse complement strand
TCTGTAAGGTTCAACATGATCTCAGCTGTAGATGCCATAGACTGATGCTGGCTTTGCAGAACATCCGACATAGATGCTAGGATGTAATAGCTAGCCATCCGATCAGCCTTTACCCACTTCTCATAATCCCAGATCTCCTGTTCAGTGGATCCATTATGAGGACTGGGAGGGCAGGGGTCATGCAACACAAACCTATAGTCGTCAGAAGTGAAAATAATATCGAGGTTCCGTTTTCATGTGATAAAGTTTGGTCCAGTAAGTTTACGTTCCTTGAGAATTATCACTAGTGGATTGAATGATCCCATTATTAAATCCTGAAAAATAAAAGAGAGAATATTTTTAATTTTTTTTATTAAATTAGGGTCCCTCAATCTTTTAATTTAAAAAAGAATTATTTGCAGCCCGAATCTTTCGTGATTATGCAGGCCACGTAGTGCGGACGTCTACTAATCAACACCCGTCCAGACAGACGTGCCAATCTATTAATTTACTGCCGGAACCAAATATCATAATAAAAAACCACTGGTCCAGAGTCACATCAATTGATAGACCACGTAGTGTGGACGTCTAACAATTAACAAACAAAAACTACAAAGTTTTTCATTCCTTGATATAGGGCATTCCAAGTAAATTAAATAGCCAATAAATTTTGGTCCCCACAAATAAAAACAGTGACTCCATAGGGAGGATATTTTTATTCACGGGTAAAGTGTATAACCATTACTCTTGATTTGAAAACACCGTATCAAAACCCTGGGTCCGGTGTGAACGAACCATATTTCGCACTATTCTCAAATCTACTTCTTTCGAAGATTCGTGCAGGAGATAACATGACTATAGCCCTTTCGTATGGAGACCAAAAGTCAAATTCGGCGCGCGAGCTATAATCACATCTCCTACGAACGTGTAATGGAGACCGTATGATTTATTTGTGACTAAACCCTTCTCCCACTTAATATTTTAAAAATCGAGAGTTTTTCTATTTTGTTCATTTTAAACGATTAAACATATTTTAATTCCTGATTGAAATAAATTCGGTTTTAATCAATTAAAATATTCCTTATTTAACTATAATAAAATAAACAAAAAAAATTTTTAGTTAATTTTGCGAAAGAAATTAATTACCTGAGTTTTAATTAAAAAATCTTAATTAATTTTAACAAAAAAATTAAATAAATAACTATATATTTATTTTTTTATTTTTAAAAATTGTTAGGATTGTTTATTTTATAAAATTTATTTTTTCTAATATATTTTCGATAATTAAAATCAGGCATAAAATGAAAAACAAATAAAATAAAAAATCATCCACGCAATAAAATAAAATAAATAAATAAATAATTAAATAACGACAAAATAAATATAAATAGTAGTTACGATCCAGTCCGTCCGTTTAATCTTTTAATCCGACGTTCTCGAATTAAAGATTAAACGCCTAGAGTTTTGGAACCCTAAACGAGCTGTCAAACACCCAAATTTTTTACTCAGCCACCGAATCACCGTCACAGCACCGGACCACCACTGGAACGCTGGAAAAATTGAAAATAAACCAGCCAAATAGCCCCTTGATTGGGCTAAAAAATTGCTGCTTTTGGCAGCACTGCGCCGCCTTTTTCAGCCGCTGTTTGACCGCCTTGTAGCCATTGTTGAACCCCCAAAAAGTTATGGTAGGTAGAGCACATCGAGGTCTTGATCTCCAAAAAATATTGCATCAAAATATGATGTCGAAGTAGCCCAAAAAAATCCATGAAGTGCCAAAATTTCTGCAGTGGCGCCACTGTGCGCATTGAACTTTGAAGCAATTTTTGACCCCTTTGCCGCCATCGTCAAACCACAACCGAACTACCATCAGATAGCCAACGGACAACCTTTATTTCAGAAAAAAAATCGTGTCAAAAAAGATTCTCGAAAGCCCCCAAAATGAGCCACAAAGTTGGCGCCCTGTTGCTGCCTTATGCTGCTGCTGCTACATCCTTTATTCCTTTTCGTCTCGTTTTCAATTCCCGTTTTTCGTGATACGATTACATCAAAAATTCAAAAAAAAAATAGAATGAAATAATATCTTACATCGCCAAAAACCTATACCCCACGTAGGAGGTGTATAAACGATATATTCTCGAAATAAAAAATCGTCGAGATATACGATATAATAAAAACACGCATTCATTCATTCATATAACCGGATCGTAACGACTTATAACTGCAAAACCGAGGTTAGCACAATAATTTTTCATGAAAAATGCAACCGTGGCTCTGATACCATTGTTGGAGAGAGAGCCGCGCAGCGAAAAAAAGATTTTATGAATCGACGTTGTGACAGTAAAAAACGACGTATGCGATTTTCTTGAAAAATGAAAACTATAATTATTTTAATAGTTTAATACCTTTATGAAACTTGTTGAACAGTTTCAAGAAGTTCCGAATACGTTGAAGACCACATTGCAATCTTCTCACGCATATCTCAGACGCACTACGACGATCACGATGTGTGGGCACCGATTCTGATCGAAGTGTTCTTCCTCATTTTGGTTTTTTCTCACATAATAATCTCCAAAATGGCAAAATAACTTGCCAAAGAGGAGAAGGGGGCGGCGGCTTGGTGGGAGAATTAGGGTTAGGGTTTTGATAAAAGGAGCCTCTTTTCTTGATATATAAAAATATATTAAAAGGATATTAAGTATATATTCTTTCATTCCTAAAAGGATATGAAGATATATATACTTAACATAAATAATAAAACCCACCACCTCCTAGGGCCGACCACTTAGGGAGTAATCCATAGGTTTACCAAAAATCAAAACTGCCCCTCATTAATTTAATTTAATTTCTGAATGTCTCCGGCGGAAATACCGGCATTCAAATTAAATTAAATAATTATCGAAACCAACAAGAAAAATATCTGTGCGTATTATGGGCAACGTGAGAGATCACGAGGAAGTATAGGACTCGGGCTAACCGTACGAGAAAATCAGATATCCCTAACTCTGTCCCCGAACTAGATCCTTTCCCGTACGAATCAGAACTTATTCCACTAAAGGTCCTGACTGAACTCCCGGCCGTAACTCAAATTATATCTTGAGTTTTCAATTATCAAATGCACTGAATTCTCCCCACATTTAATTATCTTATTCTCTTCGCAACTGCACCGCTTAACCTTTTGATATACCGGATCCGAAGATCCACTGTAGATGTTTAACATAATCAAACCTATAAGAAAAGCACACGAGGGGGAACTTCTCAACCTGAATTGGACGTGGTTTCCGTCAGCTGATTATCAATCATCGGACAAATAATGCTAGTACCCAACTCATCGGTATTATTGATCTCATAGAGGAAATCTCAACTATTGACGACTCAAAGTACTGTACATTATCTTAATACAATTAATCAATCACTTCGGAATGAAGAGTTCGTGCAATACATGATAATACGGGTTGTGGATCATTTCATATAGTCAGTATAAAATTGATCATCCCGTTGATCCCGCTCAATACACTCTAAGTGTACTAACACATTGAGCTCGAACATCGAATTTCTAAAACCTGAATTCAATCCGTTCGACCTAGCCAAGAGCAGCTACTATAACGATGTACTACAATCGTACCAATGAAATGTTCGGGTCCATTGCAATTGTGAGCCTACCTGTATAATCTGCCAGAACCTTTGACTCGATCTTTCGTGCAGCACGTACCGAGTTAAATACTTGATAGAATATACGGACTATGCATTCATACATCACAAATATAAATATGAAACCATAAATGCTAAATCATCTCAAATATTTCTTTTTAATATGCCAGGGATCCAGAATAAAATACATAAAATGGATGACTTTTTAGTACATATTCCCAGCAAAACAAGTTCAAAAGGGATTCCAGCCGATTCAAATCACAACACAAGAATGATGAAATAATCTGCTACGAATGCAAAAAATTTGGACATGTCAAACCTGAATACCCTCAGCCCAAGAAACAATTCAAGAAGGGCTTCAAAAAAGCCATGATAGCTGCTTAGGGCAAAAGCGATGACAACAGCTCTGAAGATGAAAAGGAAAAAAATAAAGTTGCCAATCTATGTCTTATGGCAAGAGAAGATGATGAAGTTACTCTTGACAGTTTTTCCTTAGAAGAACTACAAAACTTTTTTGAAGATTTGCATGATGAGTTGAGAAAATTAAGTGCTAAGAATTCCATTTTAAAAAACTTAGTTCTTTCCTCCTCAACTGAAATAGAGACTTTAAAAAATAAAAAATCTATTTTGAAAAAACAAGTCTCTGATTTGAAAAATGAAAACAAGATTTTGAGTGAAAAAGTTGAGGATCTTACAAAACTATTTATAAGTTCACTCAAGGAAAGAAAAATCAGGATAAACTTCTTGGGATGCAAAAATGTGTTATTGACAAAA
Organism: Heliamphora exappendiculata; assembly: GCA_034768845.1. Classification (NCBI taxonomy): domain Eukaryota; kingdom Viridiplantae; phylum Streptophyta; class Magnoliopsida; order Ericales; family Sarraceniaceae; genus Heliamphora; species Heliamphora exappendiculata. The sequence goes on along the minus strand of JAOTRH010484263.1, from coordinate 20,624 downwards.
CTGGAATTGGTTATAAACTCAAGAAGAAACAAAAATTCTTAAGCAATATTTTTGTCAAGGCATCATCAAATCATTCAAATGCCACATGTTTTCACTGTTATTAGCATGGACACGTTGTCACAAACTGTTTTAACTGTTATGAGCATGGACACGTTGTCACAAACTGCCCATACAGAAAATCTCCTAATATTTCTGTCAAAAAGGCTTGGGTTCCTAAAGGAACACACCCTCAAGAAATTAACATCAAAGAACTCAAGAAAATTTGGGTACCAAAAATTAAAACTTGATTTTTCTTGCAGGTGTGTCTCAAATTCTCATTCAAGGAGGGTATGTGGTACCTCGATAGTGCTTGCTCACGACAATGGAAGGCGACAAATCGATATTTGCGTCTCTCAAGCCAAAAGATGGTGAATTTGTGACTTTTAGAGACAATAGCAAAGGAAAAATCATAGGAATTGGCTGCATTGGTAAAATTCATTCCCCTTCTATTGAAAATGTTTTACTTGTTGACAGTTTGAAATATAACATTCTTAGCATAAGTCAACTTTGTGACAAAGGCCACAAAGTTGTGTTTGATCATACTAAGTGTGTTATTGAAGATTCAACCAATAACAAAGTTATTCTTGAAGGTCATATGCATGAAAATATTTATACATTTACACTAAATGATCTTTCTAAGAATGACACCAAGTGTTTAGCCGTCTTGAGTAATAATAGTTGGTTATGGCATAGAAGGCTTGGACATGCACACATGAACTTAATTTCTAAACTTTTGAAAAAGAAATTGGTGATTGGGTTACCCTAAACAAATTCAAAAAAGACAAAGTGTGTGATGCATGTCAACAAGACAAACAAATTAGAAGTTCTCTTCATTCTAAAAATGAGATTTCAACTTCTTGGCCATTACAACTATTGCACATGGACTTATTTGGTCCAATAAGGACTTTAAACCTTGGAGGCAAGATATACGCTTTTGTTATTGTAGATGACTTTACTAGATACACTTGGGTGCCATTCTTAACTCATAAGGACGAAACCTTTGCCTCTTTTACAAAATTGTCTCAGAGAGTTCAAAATAAAAAAAGTTTTCAAATCACAAGTATCTGAAGTGATCATGGTAGAGAATTTGAAAATAAAGATTTTGAAAAGTTTTTTGATGAAAATGGTATTAACCATAATTTTTCTGCTCCTAGAACTCCTCAACAAATTGAAGTTGTTGAGAGGAAGAATAGGATATTGAAAGAAATGGCTAGAACCATGCTCTGTGAAAATAATCTACCACGATACTTTTGGGCCAAGGCTGTCAATACCGCTTGTTTTATCATAAACAGAGTTATAATAAGAGCTTCTTTCAAGAAAACTCCATATGAGCTATGAAATTGAAGAAAACCTAGCATCAGTTATTTTTGTGCTTTTTGGTGTAAATATTTTATTTTAAATAACAACAAAGAATGTTTGGGCAAGTTCGATGCCAAATCTGATAAAGGTATATTTCTAGGATATTCTATATCTAGCAAAGCGTATAGAGTTTTCAACAAAAGGATCCTAGTTGTTGAAGAATCTATACTTGTTATTTTGGATGAAGCTAACCTTGGTTCTTCAAAACAATTTTGTGAAGATAACCTTGTAGACATAGAAAAATGTATGGAAGATATCTTTATCAAGAAAAAAAAAAGAGTCAAATCAAGAGGAAGCTTCAAATCCACAACAAAATGCACTCCAACAATAGCAGAATCTAAATATCTAAAAAATTTAGATTTACCTAAAGAGTAGAGGTATGCTCATGGTCACCCAAAAGATCTAATCATTGGTGATCCATCTTAAGGTATCAAAACTCGCTCTTCTCTACATAATGTTTGTGGTAATTTAGCATTTCTTCCTCAGACTGAACCAAAATATTTTGGGAAAGTCAAAAACGATGAATTTTGGATCTTGGCTATGCAAGATGAGCTAAACCAATTTGAAAGAAATAAAGTTTGGACTTTAGTCCCAATACCTAATAAACACTCCATTATTGGTACAAAATGAGTTTTTAGAAATAAAATAGATGAAAATAGAGTAGTTCTTAGGAACAAAGCGTGATTGGTAGCCAAAGGTTACAATCAAGAAGAAGGCATCGATTTTGATGAGACTTTTTCTCATCTGGCTAGGCTTGAAGCCATTAGAATGTTGCTCGCCTTTGCATGCATTAAAAATTTCAAAATCTATCAAATGGATGTCAAAAGTGCCTTTTCAAATGGTTTTATCTCAGATAAAGTTTATGTGAAACAACCTCTTACTTTTGAAAATTTAGATTTTCCTAACCATGTTTACAAATTTACCAAAGCTCTCTATGGTTTAAAGGAAGCACCTAGAGTTTGGTATGAAATGCTTAGCAAATTCTTAATTAAAACTGAGTTTTCTAGAAAAAAAATTGATACAACTCTTTTTATCAAGTCTTAAGAAAATGACAAGCTAGTTGTACAAATTTATGTAGATGATATAATTTTTGATGCAACTAACGAATCTCTTTGCAAGAACTTGCTAAGTGTATACAGGAAGAATTCGAGATGAGCATGATGGGTGAGCTCAACTACTTTTTAGGATTTCAAATCAAACAAACTCAAAAAGGAATATACATTAACCATGGTAAGTACACAATGGACATATTGAAGAGGTTTGATATACTAAAAGCAAAGCCTATGAAAACTCCAATGTGTCCTACAACAAAGCTTGATAAAGATGAAGATAGCACATCAGTGGATGAAAAGCGTTATAGAAGTATGATCGGATCCCTCGTATATTTAACTACTAGTAGACCGGATATTATGTTTAGTGTTTGCATATGTGCTAGATTTCAATCTAATCCTAAGGAATCACATGTGACCGCTGTTAAGCGCATCCTTATATACCTCTTAGGAACATAAAACCTAGGATTATTCTATTCTAGAGGAATAACCTTTGAATTATTTAGCTATTCGGATGCTGATTTTGGCAGATGTAAAGTAGATAGAAAAAGCACAAGTAGTACTTGTTAATTCCTAGGACACTCACTAATCTCTTGGTTCAGCAAGAAGCAAAACTCAGTAACCTTATCAATAGCCGATGCTGAGTATATTACAGTTGGAAGCTATTGTGCACAAGTTCTTTGGATGAAAGAACAACTAGAGGATTATGATTTTTACTTAGATCATATTCCTATTAAATGTGATAATACAAGTGCAATTAATATATCCAAGAATCCTATACAACACTCAAGAACAAAGCACATAGAGATTAGACATCATTTTATAAGAGATCATGTGCAAAAAGGAAGCATTGAACTTGAATTTATAGGCACCGATTACCAGTTAGCGGACATTTTCACAAAACCTTTAAATGAAGAAAGAATATGCTATATTAGAAGAGAACTTGGTATGTTATGTGCTCTAAATTCATGATTTATATACCATACTAACCATGTCTTTTATCGCATTTCAAAATGCCTTATGTTCTTTCTTGAATGTGGAAATGTGTCGACACAAATGTGTGTAGTGTTAACACAAAGCTGTTTAGAAGTGGCACTGTGAGAAAAAGTGTTGACTCCATTCTATTCAGTGTCGACACCAATTGGTTCCCTGACTCTCGGTAAATTTGTGTCGACATAAATTTTATTCGTGTCGACCCAAATGGCCGAATGTGTCGACACCATCTGAAAAATGTGTCGACACCAGTTCCTGTCTTCTATACCCACACTTGATATGAAAAGTGTCGACATCAAATGAACTTAGTGTCGACACTAATCGTTATACCTATAAAAGAGGCGTCGGTCCCACGAATAGTCACATCGTTCCCTCTCTCTTTCTATAAAAACTGTTCTTCTCCCGCTATTTTTCTCTCAAACCCTTGTGTCCACTCCCCATCTTCTTCATCAAAACCACATCTATCAACAATGCCGCCGAAAGTGATGGGAAAGGGTTCCAAACGACAAACCGGCGAGGGTTCTTCAAACCCTAGAGCTTCGAAGAAAAAGAAGACGATGACGGCAACGACGACGGCAACCGCACCACAGAATGTAGCCTCTTTAGAGGTAATTTCTTTCAAACCCCAAAAATCCATCAACTCTTCTTTTCTTCTTTTGTGAATTGCAAAATAGCGCCAGATCGTGCTATAGATTTTGAATTCTTTGACTCCATTGAAATGAGGTTTAAGGACCTCTTCTCAAGCCTTGGGTGGGAAAGGCTTCTCCAAATCCAAGAACTGCACTATCCCACTTTGATTAAGTCTTTCTATGCACACTTCCACATATCCCTGGTTTCTGACCACTACCATCACCACTTGAGTGAATGGTAAAGACATTATTTTGACCCCATCATCTTTGAATGAAATTCTTGGAATTCCTGAAGGGAAAATTTGCGTATACCATAGCCAAAAACCTATTAAGGTTGAAGGTTTTTCCTTTTCTGATGCTGTTAAAATTTTTTTTGAAAATAATGACATCGATCCCACTAAGCATTTAGAGGCTAATTCTTTGAAACCAGAATTGCACCTCTTACACCATATGATCAACCATATTTTCCTTTCCTAGATGAAAAAATTTGGTGACGTATCTTATATGCATATCTTCATTATGTGGTGCATTCTCGAAAAGAAAAAAATAGATTTAGGATTTCTATTAATTTCTCACATACTCCACTCCCATAGCAAGAAAAATTCCTCTATGCCACATGGGATGTACCTCACCTGTGTTTTTCGCCACTTTGGCATTGATTTGTCTGAGAAAAAGGTCATTGCCTTTTCTAAACATGACCTGTATGGTAGCTCAACCCTAAAACATATGCAAATTGCACATGTGGATGGAGTTTGGACTACTTCTCGTCGAGGTACTCCTGCGTCTACTAGGACTCCCCCTCGTGCACCACAAGATATTTTCTCTTTCCCCATTGACCTTTATTCTCTCCATGTTCCACCTATTGACACTCCTGGTCCTTCACACACTCCTCTCCCCACACATGTTGGTCTCTCACATTCTGTTCCTCCTCCTCCCACCTCTACATCTATTCCTTCTGCTACTCATGCATCCTCCTCCTCTGCTTCTGTTCAAGTTGACCTATCTGAGGTCGTGTCTTTAATCAACTCCCTGTCTGAAAAAGTAACTTTTTTCAAGAAAAAGTCGACCAAGACTATTTTGACTTGAATCACACTATTTCTTCCCTGTTTGAAAAAGTCAAATCTGTTGAAAAATCAAATCGCTCCTTGAGAAAAGAAATAGAACGTGCCACGGATGCCAGACGGTCTTTGTGTCGCACAATGGATGATGACATTGTCTTCATTGTTAACACGAACAATGCCATCCTACGACAAGTCCGCAAAGTGTATGATGAAAGAGTGGTCATGGCTATTCAAGCTAATTCACAGAAAGTAGAAGAGCACTTGAAGTGGCTAAAAGAGGCATGGGCAAATCAATTTAAGCCCAAGGAGACCAAGGAAGAAAAAGTGGCACAACTCAAACGGGAAGCCAACCTTGCAATTACTGCCAAGTATGAAGCCCTGGCTAAGGCTGAAGCCAAAGATAAACATGCAAGCGCCTGCAAAGAACGGGCCTCCGCAAGCAAGGACAAAGCCAAAGCCAAGAAGGATTTCAAGCACTTCATGGACAATCCCTAGCTCTTTTTTTAAGATTCCAAAAGGGGAGAAAGAGAAAAGGGGAGAGAAGAGAAAGAAAATGGGAGAGAGAGTCAAGAAGAAGAAGAAGTTCCACCGAACATTACCTTTTTTAAGTTTTTTTTTATATGAAGGTGAAGATGTAACACATATTGTTTATCTTTTGTTGGTTGTGATTGAATGGTTGTTTTAAAACGTTTGATTGGATGAATGAATGGTTATGTGTTTATTCATCTATGTGATTGGATCATATGTTTGTTTATTAAATATGTTAGATATGAATGGTTATATATATAAATGGTTGTTATCATATAAGATTTTCGAATAATTCATAAATGGATGTTATCACATAATTCATTTTGGTTTTCGAAAATCTTATATGATAACACCCATTTATATATCTATATATATATGTATGTTTTGATAAGTATTTTTCACATTGCACATATTTTTATGTTTCTTGATCATTTATTGAAAATCATATTCTAAATGTGTGTTATCATGAAAATAGAATGCCTAGCTATTAATTTTTTTTATGTTGTTTAAGGTATATCGATAAGGAGAGAACTCTTGTTGAAAAATATTTTCAAATATTTTCTAAAAAATGTTAATATGGTTTTAATCATCAAAAAAGGGGAGATTGTTAGCCCAATGGCTTTTTATTTTAATTTTGATGATTTTCATAATTCATTTTTCAAGAATAAATGTATTTAAATGGATAATATTTTATATTTTTAAAATAAAAGTGTTAACACATTTTGAACAATTAAAGTTGGCACCTTAGCAAAAAAGAAATGACTCATCTCTCAAAAGGATTAAAACACTTAAGTGTTATTTTATAAGAATATTTTGTATTAAACCCAATTGAAAAATAAGTCAAATACTTTAAAGGCTAAATACACTTGAAGCTTATCAAGTGTGTCAACACCCATTGATCAAAGATTTGGCACCATAACTGTTTTATAAGTTGATCTTCAGGTATCAGAGAGTTGGTGTCAACACAAACAAGTTTTGTGTCAACACAAATGAGCCGTAACTCGCAAGACTCAAGTTGAGTCGACACAAATCAATTTTGTGTCGACACAAAAGTGATCATCACTTTTAGTATCCGGAAGTTTGGGTCGACACAAATGAAAATTATGTCGACACAAAACAACTGAGGCCACCTGTAAAATTTTGGTGTCGACCCCAAATACCAAATGTGTCGACACAAAAGTACCGAGCCTGCTTGCAGAGTTTTGGTGTTGACCCCAGAGTCTAATTGTGTCGACACAAAAAAATTGAGGCTTCCTGCATAATTTAGTGTCGACACCAAAGGCAAGTTGAGTCGACACAAAGTGCCTCCTCTAGATGATGAAGTTTCAAGCGAGTCGACACCATAATCAAATGTGTCGACAGCAGGATGTTGGAAGGTAGAATGCAGAAGTTGTGTCGATCCCTCAGAAGATTTGTGTCGACCCAACCACTTAAGGAATCCTTTTCTTGACAATTTGTGTCGACACCAGACACGAAAATCAAATCGCGGCAGATCTCAACGGTTGGATTTTTGCCATTTATTGCTCCCACCTACCTCCAACGGTCATGAATGCACAAGAACTTATATAAGGCGTAACTTCTCAGCATTTAAGAAGATTGGAGACTTGTATTCAATATTCCATTGTTTGAAATCAATCTCAGAATCATTAAGCTCACATTTATTGTTGTAACTCCAGTTCTTGTTCCTCATTTTTCTTTTTCTTTTCATATATTGTAAATCTTTCTGTAAAGAGAGTGAGAGTTCATCATTAATACTTTTCATTTATTGTAATCAAGGGTGAGTCACCCTTTATCCATTGAGTGAGTGAGTGAAACTCTTCAAAGAAGAGTTCAAGAGAAATTAAAAGAAAACATGGGCTTGTTTTTATAGGATCTTCTTGAAGCTGAAATAGGCTTGTGAATGTGCTCGTAAACATTCAGTTCGTTCAAGCGAAGTCTTGAAGATTGTAAAGGCTTGGAATATGCCATTGAAGTATTCTGAATAGTGAAAATACTCAAGGGAGATCTTGAGGAGTGGACGTAGGCTAGGATAAAGCCGAACCACTATAAATCTCCGGTGTCCGGTTCTATTTCTCTATCCCTCAACTTTTAATATTTGCATTGCTTCTATATTTGCTTCTCTTGCTTTATTTATTTGTAATATTAAAATATTTTTGAAAATATTTTTAATTTGTCATTATTTTTAAAGACCCAATTCACCCCCCCTCTTGGGTTGCCTCAAACTAACAGATGGTTTGAAACATAACTTTCTAAGCATAAGTCAACTTTGTGATTGTTAGCTCAAGGGTTTTTTAATTAAATTTTGATAATTTTAATAATTTATTTTCTTAATTAAATTGATTTAAAAGATTATATTTAATTGTTTTAAAAAATATAAGTGTTGACACTACGTGAGAAATGAGTCGACACCTTATACTATTTGTACTGATACTTTGTATCAAATGGGTTGACACAAAGTGTTCTTGTGAAGAACGTTTTATGTCGACACCTTAACTACTTTGCTTAAAATATTTTAGGAACTAAGATGAGTCGACACCAAATGATTTTGGGTCGACACCTTCTGTATTGAACCGATATTCATTTTGGGTAGTCACCAAAGTATTTTAAATCGACACCAAATGATTATTCGGGTTCTAGACTTCGGGTTTTATAGGTTGACACCAAATTCACATGATCATTCGGGCTCCAAAACACCTTCCAAGAAACAAAATAATTAGACACCACAGAGAAATAGGTCGACACTAGAGCTACAAGTCATTTTTCGATTCCAAGTCAAAAAAGGTTAACACCAAAGCTTTTTGAGTTGACAAAAATATTCCCTTCAAAAACAAGAGTTTTGGGTTGACACTAAACAAAATTGAGTCGACACCAAAACAACCGAGAGTATCTAAAAGTTTTTGAGTCAACACTAAATGAAGATGAGTTGACTCCAAAAGTCCTGAGACTGACTATAACATTATGAGTCGACACCAAAGTCTCACCTGGAAATACTAAAAAAATGCATGAGGTCGACACCAAATGATTCATGAGTTGACGCCACTGTGTGAGTGAGGTAAATGCAAAAATTGGGTCGACACCAATAAGGAACTGAGTCAACACAACCACTTGAAGAACCAAACCCTAGATATTTTGTGTTGACATAAAAATGGCTTTGAGTCGACACATGCGTCAAATTTCAAATCTTGCATTGGTTCTAACGGTTAGATTTCAAAGTATTAATTGTCTCCACCAACCTACCAGCGGTCATTTACTTCAGATAGCTATATAAGGAGTTAATTTTCAGAGCTTTAAATCTCTAGACACTATTTTATTGCTTGAATCAAAAGCTTAAGATTTTCAAGAAAGAATTTATTTCCCATTTACTTCTCCAGCCGATTTTTACTCTTTCTTGTTCATTTATTTCCAATCATTTGTAAAGGGAATGAGTTAGTGAATCTTTGATTATCTCATTTATTATAATAGAGGGTGAGTTACCATTGATCCTTTAAAAGAGTGAGTGATCCTCTTTAAAGAAAAGCTCAAGATATATTAAAAAAAGTAGAAAATTATTTTGTAGAATCTTCTTGAGGCTATAAAAGGCTTTTGAATGCGTATGTGAAGTATTCGATCCTAGTAGATATTCTCAAGGAGAGTTTTGAAGAGTGGACGTAGGTTTAGAATAAGTCGAATCACTATAAATCTTGGTGTCTAGTTCATTTATTTTCTCCATAACCTCTTTAATTTTCTTATTGCTTTACTACCCTACCATATTTTCTTGTGAAATTAAAAAGTTTTATAAAAGATTTTTAAAATTGTTATTATTTTTTTAATCCAATTCACCCATCTCTTGGATTGCCTGAACAAATAATTGGTATTAGAGCTTGAGCTCTTATTTTGACTTAATCATCTAAGAATTTTTATGGCAACCACCAGTATTAGACCTATTCAATTCACCAACAAACAACCCCCTTTGTTTAATGAAACAAATTACAATTATTGAAAGACTAAAATTAGAATATACATTCAAGCCATAGACTATGCCCTTTGGATGATTATTATAAATGGACCCAAAAGACCTATCAAGACTGTTGAAGGGGCAACTGTCCCTAAACCTGAAAGTGAATAGACTAAGACTGATATAAGAAAGATATAAAAAAATTCTAAGGTTATGAACCTTCTATATTGCTCTCTTAACCTAAATTAATTCACTAGGATCTCCACATGTGTCACTGCCAAGGAGAATTGGGATAAACTTGAGGTTCTCCATGAGGAAACCACGTCAAGGAATCTAAAATTAGGATGCTTGTTCACAATTATAAGTTATTTAAAATGAAGCATGATAAAACTATCTCTAAAATGTTCACTAGATTCACTGATACTATCAAAGAACTAAAATCTCTTAGGAAAGTTTACTCTAATGCAGACAAGGTGAAAAAGATCCTAAGATGCATGCCTAAGAGTTGGAAAGCTAATGTTACTGCCATTCAAGAAACAAAGGATCTCACTACTCTTAACTTCGAGGAGTTTTTTGGTTCACTCATGACTCATGAGATGATTATCAAGATGGATGATGAAGATGATAGTAAAAAGAAGAAAATAGTAGCTTTCCAATCTTCCATTATTGATGATGAATCTGATGAAGACCCTCCAAGTGATAAAAATAAAGATCTAGCCCTCGTTACGAAAAAGTTCAAAAGGTTTCATAAAAGTAAAAAAAAAAAAGGATGACGGAGATTCTTTAAGAAAGATGGGCACAAAAGAGAGCCCATCAAGTTTAAAGGTAAGTCAAGCAAATTCAAGAATGATCACAAGAAAGATGAGATCATTTGTTTTGAATGCAAGAAACCTAAACATATGAAGGACGAGTGTCCCCAACTCAAAAAGAACTTTAAGAAGGGGCTCAAGAAGGCAATGTTAGTTGCATGGGGTGATAGTGAAGATAACAGATTCGATAATGAAAAATAAATAAAGTTGCTAACCTGTGCCTCATATCCAAAGAAGACAATAAGGTAACCAATGACCCTTTTTCTTCAAAAGAATTTCAAGTTGTATGATGAATTAAAACAAATGGGTGCTAAGAATTGTATTCTTAAAAAGTTGGTTCTTTCCTCATCTTGTGAAATTAAAGCATTAAAAGAAGAAAAATATTTGCTGTCAAACCAAGTTTTATCCTTGAAAAATAAAACCTAAGTTTTAAGTAAAAAAGTTGAAGACTTTACAAAAATAATATATAGATTTGCTCTTAGAAAAGAAAACTTGGACAAACTTCTTGAAATGCAAGAGTGCATTTTTTACAAAGTTTGAATTAGATACCAATCAAAGAGAAAACAAAAATTTTTGAGCAATATTTTTGTTAAAGTATTCTCAAATCATTCCAATGCTACTTGCTTTCATTACTATAAATATGGACACACTATTACACATTTCCTACATAGAAAATCACATACTTTGACAGTAAAAAGGGTTTAGATTCCAAAGGGAACACACCCACATGGAACTAACACCAAAGGACCCAAGAAATTTTGGGTACCAAAAATTAAAACTTAATTTTTTTTGTAGGTATGTCTCAAGTCCTCATTCAATTAAGGGACGTGTTATTTTGACAGTGCATGCTCATGACACATGACATGTGACAAATCAATGTTTGTATCCCTCAAGCCTAAAGAAGGAGAATTTGTGACTTTTGGTGATAATAGTAAGAGAAAAATCATAGAAATTGGTTGTATTGGTAAAATTCTTTTCCCTTCTATTGAAAATATTTTGTTTGTTAATGGTTTGAAACATAACATTCTTAGCATAAGCTAATTTTGTAACAAAGAAAACAAGATTGTCTTCGATCATGCTAGGCGTGTTATTGAAAACTCAACTGACAACAAAGTTATTTTTTAGGGTCATAGGTATGAAAATGTTTATACTTTCAATCTACATGACCTTTTCAAAAATGACACAAAATGCGTAACTGCCTTGAGTGCTAATAGTTGGTTGTAGTATAGAAGACTTGGACATGCTCATATGAACTTGATTTCAAAACTTTTGAAAAAAGAGTTGGTGATTGGTTTACCATAATTCAAATTCAAAAAGAATAAAGTTTGTTAAGCATGTCAACAAGGCAAACAAATTAGAAGTTCTTTTCAATCCAAAATGGTAATTTCAACTTCAAGGCTCTTACAACTATTGCACATGGACTTATTTGGTCCAACAAGGACTTTTAGCCTTGGAGGCAAGAGATATGCCTTTGTTGTTGTTGATGATTTCTCTAGATACACTTAGGTACTTTTCTTAGCTCATAAGGATGAAGTTTTTGTCTCTTTTGCAAAACTGTCTCGAAGAATTCAAAATGAAAAAAGTTTCATATCACAAATATTAGAAGTGATCATAGTAGAGAATTTGAAAAAAAAAATTAAAAATTTTTTTTTTGATGAAAGTGGTATAGACCATAACTTCTCTACTCCTAGAACTCCTCAACAAAATGGTATTGTTGAGAGGAAGAATAGGACTTTGAAAGAAATAGATAGAACCATACTCTGTGAAAATAATTTACGAAGATTTTTTTGTGCTAAGGCTGTTAACACAGCTTGTTATACTGTGAACAGTGCCATAATTCGAGCTTCTCTTAAGAAAATTTCATATGAGCTATGGAGTGGAACAAAACCTAGCATCGCTTGTTTTCGTGCATTTGTGTGCAAATATTTTGTCTTGAATAACAACAAAAAATTTCTAGGCAAGTTCGGCGCTAAATCTGATGATGGTATTTTTCTAATATATTCTATATCTACTAAAACTTATAAAGTTTTTAATAAAAGGACCCTAATTGTTGAAGAATTTATTCATGTTGTATTTGATGAAACTAACCTCAATTCTTCTAAGAAAAATTGTAAAGATAATTTGGTTGATGTAGAAAGAAGTGTTGGAGACATCTTTATGAAAGACTAAGAAGAACCAAACCATGAGGAAGCTACAAATACATAGCAAAATAAAGTCCAACAGGCTGCTGGTACTTCAAATCAAGGAAATTCAATTGGCCTAAGGAATGGAGATATACTCATGGTCATCCAAAAGACTTGATCATTGGTAACTCATATCAAGTTATCAAAACTAGATCCTCTCTACATAATATTTGTGGTAATTTAGTATTTCTTTTTCAAACTGAACCAAAACATTTTGAGAGAGTTAAAAATGTTAAATTTTGGATCTTGGCTATACAAGAAGAGCTAAATCAATTCGAAAGAAACAAGATTTGGACTTTAGTTCCAATACCTAAAGAACACTCTATTATTGGTACAAAATAGATTTTTAGAAATAAAATAGATGAGAATGGAGTAGCTCTTAGGAAGAAAGCTTGATTGGTAGCCTAAGGTAACAATAAAAAAGAAGGTCTCGATTTTGATGAAACGCTTGTTCCAGTGGCTAGACTTGAAGCTATTAGGATATTACTTGCTTTGGCATGCTTTAAAAACCTTAATCTTTATCAAATGGATGTCAAAAGTGCCTTTATAAATGGTTTTATTTTTAAGAAAATTTTTGTGAAACAACCTCCTGACTTTGAAAATCTAAAATTTTCAAATCATGCTTACAAATCCACCAATGCTCTTTATGATTTGAAACAAGCACCAAGAGTTTGGTATGAAATGCTTAGCAATTTTTTGATTGAAAATGAATTTTTAATAGGAATAATTGATACTACTCTTTTTATCAAGTTTTATTTAAAAGGTTTGCTTGTTATCCAAATATATGTAGATGATATTATCCTTAGCTTAACTAATGAATTTCTTTGCAAGGACTTTACTAAGTGCATGCAGGGAGAATTTAAAATGAGTATGATGGGTGAGCTCAACTACTTCCTTAGATTTCAAATCAAACAATCACAAGAAAGAATATTCATTAATCAATCCAAGTATACAAGAGATTTATTAAAGAGGTTTGATATGCAAAGTGCAAAACCAATGGGAACTCCAATGTGCTCTCCAACAAAGCTTGACAAGGATCAAAATGGTAAAGCAGTAGAAAAAAAAAAGATATAGATGTATGATTGGATTTCTACATTATTTAACTACAAGTAGGCCGACGTCATGTTTAGTGTACGCATGTGTGCTAGATATCAAGCTAATCCTAAAGAATCACATGTAACTGTTGTTAAGTGCATTTTTAGATACCTCTTAGGTACACAAAACCTAGGAATATTCTATCCTAGAGGAATAGCCTTTGAGTTATTTGGCTATTCTGATACAGACTTTACCAATTGTAAAATTGATAGGAAGAGTACAAGTAAAACATGTTAATTTTTACGACACTATTTAAAATCATGGTTTAGCAAGAAACAGAATTCAGTAGCCTTATCTACAGCTGATGCTGAGTACATTACAACTAGTAGCTGTTGTGCACAGGTTCTTTGGATAAAATAACAATTAGAAGATTATGATGTGTGTTTAGATTGTATTCCTATTAAATGTGATAACACTAGTTCCATTAACATATCCAGGAACCTTATACAACACTCTAGAACAAAGTATATTTAGATTAGACATCATTTCATTAGAGCACATGTTTAAGAAGGTAACATAGAACTTGAATTTGTAGATATAGACCACCAACTTGCTGATATATTTATCAAACCTTTAAATGAAAAAATATTATGTCATATCAGAAGAAAATATGGTATGTTATGTGCTCCAAATTGATGTTAAAATGGCATACTAACAATGCATGTTCAGTGTATATCAAAAACTTTTCATGCTTTATTTTTGTGTGTGAAAAGTGTTGACTCAATGATAAAAAGGGTAGACACATGTGTGAATGTGTTGACTCAAAGCTATATAGTATCGACACATTTTGATAAAAGTGTTGACCCCATCTATGTAGTGTTGACACTATTCGAATCCTTGCTCTCGATAAAATTTGTGTTGACTCACTTGTGAGGAGTGTCGATTTAACGAACCGAAAGTGTCGACACCCTGTTAAAACGTGTTGACACAATTTCTATTTTCGAACACCTCCTGTGTCATGTGAAAAGTGTCGACTCAAATGCATTTAGTGTTGACACATTTCATAGAGTTTATATATAGGCAATTTTTTCCCTTCATTCATTCGCGCTCAAAAAAATCGTTCAATTTCAAAACGACTCTTCATCTCCTCCCTCCTTTGCAAAACCTAGAGTCGACCTATCTCATTCTCTTCGTCTCTCTCTCTCTCTCTCTCTCATCTCTCACCGAAGATGCATCCAAAGATGATGGGCAAGGGCAGCAAACGCCCTATTGATGAAGAAGACGTAAAAATCAAAGATAACGGCAGTGGGGATGCCAACCGCTAACATGGGAATGGCCTATTCTCTAAATTTTTAGTTCTCGAAGTACAAGAACCTGTACTTCGCGTCCTTTGTCACTCGTAAGGTAATCCCTGGTCATTCTGTAGATTTTCAGCTCTTTAATTACATAGGAATGAAGTTCTCCAAATGGTTCACCGGCCTCGGTTGGTTGAATCTACTCCAAATTTGTGACCACCACTATCCCACACTCGTGAAACTCTTTTATGCACACTTCAAAATCACTAACACCTCTTACACCACCATTACCACTTAGATGAATGGCGTAGAAATCTCCTTAACATCAAAGACTTTGGATGAGATTTTCGGACTTCTAGAGGATAGACTCTTTGTCCTTTGCAAACCCAAAAGAAAAACAATCGAAGGTTTCTCCTTTCATGACGCAGTGAAACAAATTTTTGCTGTTGATGAGGTTGACCCTTCCAAGCCTCTTGAGGCTAACTCTCTCAAACCTGAGATGGGTATTCTGCATCATTTTGTGAATCATATCTTTTTACTTCAATTTGAAAAATTCACTGATGATTCTTTCATGCACATTTTTATCATGTGGTTTGTTCTTGAGAGAAAAAAACTTGATCTCGATTATTTGTTCATTTCTAATATGTTGCAATCCCATTTTAAGAGAAATTTCTCCTTTTCCCATGGAATGTTCCTAACCAAAGTCTTTTATCATTTTAGTGTTGACTTGACCACTGAAAGAGAAATTCATTTTTCAAAGTATGACCTGTATAATAAGTCCACCTAAAAATATATGCAAATTTCTTTAGTTGATGGTATATAGACTACTCATCGTGGTACCCCCTCTGCAAATAGAACCCCTCTTCCCCCCTCCTCTGGTTGTGCCAATTCCCCAATTCTTTTTTATTATGGCTATATTACTCCTTCTAGGACTGATATCCCTGGTCCATCTTCCTCTGTTGTTCCTCTAGCTCCTCCTCCTGTTGGTAGCTCTTTTTATGTTCCTCCAGTTGGTCCCTCCTCCTAGGAGTTTGCTAATCTTCTCACCCTTATCAAGGGGTTAACCTCTTCTCTGCGTCCCTTCGAGAGAAGGTTGGTGCGGATCTTTATGAAATAAGTTGTAAAGTATCCTCTATTTCTGATTCTATGACTAAACTTGAGAAAAGCAACCAAATTCTGCAAATGAACGTAGAGAATGCTTGTGATGCTGGCAAGTCACTGAGCAAGAAAATGAAGTACAGTGTTGACTCCATTGTGAAGGCCAACCTAGCCATTCTAGAGCAAGTCAGAAAGGAGTATGATAAAGGAGTAATCCTTACTATCCAACAAAACTCTAGGAAAGTGAAAGAACATCTCTCATAGATCAAAGAGGCATGGGCTAAACAGTTCAAGCCTGAGGAAACCAAAGAGGAGAAAGAAGCAAGACTCAAGAGAGAAGTTAACTTAGCTTTGGCAGCTACTTTTGTAGCAATGGAAGTAGCTAAGAAGAAGGATGAAAGAGTAGCCTCCTCCAAAGAAAAGGCCTATGAAAGGGAAAGCAACAGAAAAAAAGGCGCTCAAGAAGCAGATAGATGAGTTTTGATGATTTCAAAAGGAGAGAACAAAGAGAAAACAAGAAGAAGAAGGAACAGAAGAAAAAGTTGTGAAATTTTTGTTTTTGTTGTTTAAAGGAGAAGTTGTACCTTAAAAACATAGCTTTCTATCTGTTTAGTTTTTTGTTGTATATGGATGTGACTGTGGTTGTTGGCAAAAATATTTTATTTTCTTTACGCTTATGGAAGAATGGATATTGGTTTTTGAACTGTTATATAAATGAAAGTGTTTTGACTTGTCTGAATCTTCAATTTCATATGAACTGTTATTTTCTTGTCATACATTTCTTTTTGGAATGCCAAGTGTTAAATGCCTTGCAAAGATTGGGATTTAATGATAATTGGGTTTTGTGCATGTATTCTGTTCAAATTGCTAATGGACACTTGAATTTGTTGTTTGATGCACAATTCTTAATAAATTTAGAATTCTTCTTTTGAAGCTCAGATATTACATATTTTTTAAAAAATATTGTAATCATAAAAAGGGGAGATTGTTAGCTCAAGAGTTTTTTAATTAGATTTTAATGATTTTAATAATTTATTTTCTTAATTAAATTAATTTTAAAAGATTATATTTAATTATTTTTACAAAGGTGAGTGTTGACACTACGTGACAAATGAGTCGACATCTTATGCCATTTGTGCTTACACTTCGCATCAAATGAGTTGACACTCAATATTCTGGTGAAGAACGTTTTGTGTCGACACCAATTAATAATTTGGTCGACACCTTAAGGCAAAACACGTTTGAAATTCTCAAGTGTGTCGACACAAATGAAATTTAGGGTCGACACCTTAACTACTTTACTTAAGATGTTTCAAGAACTGAGATCAATCGACACCAAATGATTTTGGGTCGACACCTTTAATATTGGACCGTGATTCATTTTGGGTTGACACCAAAGTATTCTGAGTCGACACCAAATTCACATGAGTCGACACCAAAACACCCTCTAGGAAACAGAATGACTCGATGCCATAGATAAATGGGTCGACATCAGAGCTATAAGTCATTTTTTGATTTCAAGTCAAAAAAGGGTTGAGACTAAAGTTTTCAGAGTTGACACAAATGTTCCCTTCGAAAATAAGAGTTTTGGGTTGACACTAAATGAAATTGAGTTGACACGAAAACAACCGAGACTATCTGAAGGTTTATGAGTCGACACCAAACAAATATGAGTTGACTCTAAAAGTCCCGAGGCTGACTGAAACTTTTTGAGTCGACACCAAAGAGATATGAGTCGACACCAAAGTCTCACCTGAAAATACTAAAGAAATGCATGACGTCGACACCAAATGACTCATGAGTCGATCACTTCGCGGGTGAGGTAAATGCAAAAAATGGGTTGACACCAATGAAGAACTGAGTCGACACAACCACTTGAAGAATCAAGTCCTAGATATTTTGCGTTGACACAAAATGGTTTTGAGTTGACACCTGCAACAGATTTCAAATCTCGCACTGGTTCCAACAGTTGGATTTCAGAAAATTAATTGCATCCACCAACCCACCAACGGTTATTTATTTTAGATGGCTAAATAAGGAGAGTTAATTTTTAGAGTTTTAAATCTCTGGACACTGTTCTATTGTTTGAATCAAAAGCTTAAAACTATTAAGAAAGTATTTATTGCTCATTTACTTCTCCAGCCGATTCTCACTTTTTCATGTTCATTTATTTCTAATTATTTGTTAATAGAGTGAGTTAGTGAATTTTTTATTCTCTCATTTATTGTAATAGAGGGTGAGTCACCATTGATCTTTTAAAAGAGTGAGTGATCTTCTTTAAAGAAGAGCTCAAGATATATTAGAAAAAGCAGAAAATTATTTTGTAGAATCTTCTTGAGACTATAAAAAGCTTTTGAATGCGTCTGCGAAGTATTCGATCCTAGTAGATATTCTCAAGGGGAGTTTTGAGGAGTGGACGTAGGCTTAGAAGAAGCCGAACCACTATAAATCTTGGTGTCTAGTTTATTTTTTCTCTCCCTAACCTCTTCAATTTCCATATTATTTTACTACCTGCCATATTTTCTTGTGAAATTAAAATGTTTTATAAAAAAATTTTAAAATTGTTATTATTATTTTTTTAATCCAATTCACCCCACTTTTGGGTTGCCGGAACTAACAGTGACAAAGGCTGTAAGATTATCTTTGATCATGCTAAGTATGTTATTAAAAACTCAATTGACAACAAAATTATTTTTTAGGGTCATAGGCATGAAAATCTTTACACTTTCAATCTCAATGATCTATCAAAAAATGACACAAAGTGCTTAGCTGCCTTGAGTGATAATAGTTATTGTGGCATACAAGATTTGGATATGCTCGCATGAACTTGATTTCAAAACTATTGAAAAAAAAGTTGATGATTGGTTTACCACAAATTAAATTTGAAAAAGACAAAATTTGTGATGCATGTCAATAAAACAAACAAGTTAGAAGTTCTTATCAATCTAAAATGGTGATTTCTACTTTTAAGCCCGTACAACTATTGCACATGGATTTATTTGGTTCAACAAGAACTCTTAGCCTTGGTGGCAGAAGATATGCAAGAGATATCTATTTCAAAACTCTCTAGATACACTTGGGTGCTATTCTTAACTCATAAGAATGAAGTCTTTGCTGCTTCTTCAAAACTCTTTTGAAAAATTCAAAATTAAAAAGATTTTTGAATTTTAAGTATTAGAAGTGATAATGGTAGAGAATTTGAAAACAAAGATTTTGAAAACTTTTGTGATGAATGTGGCATAGACTATAACTTTTCTGCACCTAGAACCCCTCAACAAAATAGTTTTATTGAGAGAAATAATAGGACTTTGGAAGAAATGGCTGGAACCATACTTTGTGAAAATAACATACCAAGATACTTTTGAACCGAGACTGTTAACACAGCTTGTTATATCATAAATAGAGCTATAATTCGTGCTTTTCTTAAGAAAACTCCATATGAGCTATGGAATGTAAAAAAATTCTAATATTAGTTATTTTCATGTATTTTGGTGCAAATGTTTTGTTTTAAATAATAATAAAAAAATTTTGGGCAAGTTCGATGCTAACTCTGATGAAGATATTTTCTTAAGACTATTCTATATCTAGTAAAGCTTATAGAGTTTTCAACAAAAGGGTTCAAATTGTTGAAGAGTCTATTCATATTGTATTTAATGAAACTAACCTCAGTTCTTCCAAGAAATTATGTGAAAATAACTTGGTTGACATAGAAAAAGGTGTTGAAGACATCTTTACCAAAGACCACTAAGAGCCAAACCAAGAGAAAACTACAAACTTGCCGCAAAATAAAATCTAACAGACTGCTAGCCCTTCAAATCAAGAAAATTAAGACTTCCCTAAGGAATTGAGGTATGCTCATGGTCATTCAAAGGAGTTGATCATTGGTGACTCATCTCAATGTATCAAAACTATATCCTCTCTACATAATGTGTTACGCCCCAAAACCCAGGGTCACGTGAAAAGTTCACCAAACGCCAGTTTTATAAAAATAGGTTTTCATACAATCAAATACATAGAGATCCATCTATCAACATAGAGATCAAATAAAAATATTTTAAAAATGTTTTATCCATTTCCAATAAAACGTTACAAAACTGAGACTCAACCCCAAGGATTAGCTTCAAACCTCAAAAAACACATTTTTCAAGAATTTCACAAAACCTCCATTTTTAAAACAACTTTTTTGAAAACCACGGATATCCACACACCCGATCCATGTAATAAACCAAGAAAAAAGTGCAAAACATGCCTTTTTACCCGAAAGCAAGGTTTAAACATGAAAATAACATTTAATAAATTTTTTACCTGATGAAACTGCATATGATTACACGTAACACCCTTTAACAATAATAAAGTCTAGGATCCTTCCTCGGTGAGTCGAAACTCGAAGCCTCGAAAATTAAACCTCGTCAGAACAAGAATATGTCCGAATGGATATGAAGCTAGCAGCGTGAATAGCAAGGATTCACAAGCTGATCGTCAAAAACTAAGCTCGGGCAATACAAAAATGTAGAGAGAAGGCAGAGAAACGGGAAACTTAGTCGAGAAGCAAGAGTTTTGAAAATATCTCATGGCGTAAGATATTTATAAGACACAGCAAATAGGGGGGTCA